>JAGXJF010004763.1:0-215623 GCA_019208055.1 Stipa capillata | reverse complement strand
TCTTCGCGGCGGACGCGTGCGGCGGACGAGCACGGCACAGCGGATGCGCGTGGCGGATGATCTCGTCGCGGCAGACCCGTGCGGCGGATGCGCGCGGTGGATGGCGTGGCGGACGACGTCATCGCGGCGGACGTGTGCGGCGAACGCGCGCGGCGTACGACCTCGTCACGGCGGACGAGCGCGGCACAGCAGACGCGCGTGGCGGATGACCTCTTCGCGGCGGACGCGTGCGGCAGACGAGCGCAGCGGACGACCTTGTCGCGGCAGACTCGTGCGGCGGATAAGCGCGGCGCGGCGGACGATGGCGATGCCAACGACAAGCCCCTGATGTCATCGAGGACGGGCGCGGAGGATGCCAAATCCGAGAGCGTGGACGAGGGCGATGTCGATGACAAGCCCCTGGTGTCGCCGTCACGCAACATTTGGCTTAATTACAGCGTCTCCCTGAGCTCATTAGCTTCGCGCCCCAGGGTTTTGGCCTCCGTTTCGATGCGTGCTTCAGAGTTTGCCACGTTGATTACGGCCGTGGGGAGTCCAGCAGCCCGGACGTCGGTTGATAAGTCATCGGCTCGGAGGTTAGCGGCCGACGGGTCGTTGACGCGGGCGCCGCTAAGCTCCATGGTGACGACCATGTTGTTCGTCCTGGCTCGACGCGTCGGGTTTGCTGCGCGGGGGACGATCGTCCTCCGTGCTCTTTCTCTTCAGCACCATGGCTTTTCGCTCACGTCCCCACGGACGGCGCCAACTATCGTAGGTACGAGCCTAGACAGTAGATTTGTGGCACCCCCGGTTGGCTACAGCGACCTCCGGGCGTGCGAGGGGCAAACGAGCGAGAGCGCAAACGCGTGAGACAGTCGACGACGTAAGCCAAACCTCGTATTAGGGCAGGAAATGAGAGCGTA
Organism: Stipa capillata; assembly: GCA_019208055.1. Taxonomy (NCBI): domain Eukaryota; kingdom Viridiplantae; phylum Streptophyta; class Magnoliopsida; order Poales; family Poaceae; genus Stipa; species Stipa capillata. Next base: position 214,721 of record JAGXJF010004763.1, on the reverse strand, counting down.
CAAATGGGGGAAATGGAAAAAGGGATCCCCTTCTCTCCACCCTCTGGGGGGTATTTATAGGGTTTAAGAATGAAAAATGGAAGATTACAATTTTGCGCTCACATGAGAGGGAATTTACAAGGGCATTATGGTCATTTGCCCACTCCTAAGGAATCTTGGGAGAATATTCCCCGGACATCTTTTTAGGAGAATCTTCTTGGATGGCGAGATGGTCCCACGTGCGGGCTCGCTGAAGACAACCCTGACGCGGGGCGCGGACTTGACGGAGACAGCCCCGACACGGAGCGTGGGCTCGTCGGAGCTAACCTTGACGCCAGAGGGTGTTGACGAAAATCCTAATGGCGCGGCAGTGACTCTGAACAGTGTCGATTCGGACTAGCGTGGAAAACCTCCCCCAACAAATATAGCCGTTGAAGAAAAGCGTCGTTGGAAATATATCCACTGCAAAAAATAGCCATTGAAAATAATGTGGTAATTATAGAATATCAATAAAGTACAGGATGGTGGACTATGATGAGTGAGATTTGGAGAAACTGCTAGAGAATGAAGAGATATATGAAGAGATTCTTTTAGAGAAGCTTTCTATATGAAGATATAGGAAATGAGATATAGAGAAGCTGCTATAGATGCGCTAAGCTCTATTTCCGAACAGAAGAAACGAACTGGACTTTGGCTCTCTACCAATTGGGCCGGGTAGAGAGATGCCGCCCACCGTGATGGTGGCTCTGGGCAATCGGGTCCGTCCGATGGGGATCTGTTGGCTCGTGGGCATTGCGGGGAGCAATAGACTCAAAGGTTTAGTACCACATGGGCTATTCAGCTGCATACGACCGTTTTGTAAACCGACATGCTGACGCTTGCGTTGTCCCTTTGGGGATGTCCGACAAAATGGGAACGATACAGAGAAGATTAGCATGTCCCCTGCACAAGGATGACATGCACAAATTGAGAAATGTTTCAAATTTTTCGAGATTTCGTGCACCGGTCTTTTTTCTCTTCCAGATATGCCCTAGAGCCTTTTGTCCCTGCCCTTGTGTATTTTCTGATCTTACAACAAGCTCCTTTCTTCTTCAAGCTATTTTTCAGCTACTCCATCCCTGCTATTTAATATTGCAGCTGTGCCTTCAGACTTTCAATTTTATTATGCATACACCCTTTCACTTTTGTTAATCGTTCTTATGTTGCAACAAAGTGCCAGTGGAGCTTCACTTCTATGGTTTGGACGCCTGGATTCTTCAGAACATCAAATTCGCCCAACTTACAATTTAGTCCTCTGAACTTCAGTTGCAGGCTGCAGTGTGTTAAAAGAAAAGACTTTGTCTCCTTGCAGTAAGACCGCCATGTCCTTATGTTCATGCCAATCAGACATCAAAAATCTCCATTGTAGTGAAAAATTAGACCGTTAGCACAGGATAGCAAGGAAAATAAGCAAGCAATCATGTACACGTGCAATTTCTCAGCAACACCGTGTAATTCTATTGCTAATAGTGTACAGGAAAATCTTGCATTCCATTCAATGGATAGTGGTATCTCAAATTTTCACCCACATCCATCAAACAAAAGTACTTCCACGGTAATACACAAGTAAGCTAGAAGGCATTGACATGCTCCTGTCAAAATTATTACAATCTTGAGCGCTGTGTACATTTTATCGGATTGAAATTACCATCTTGACGAGCAATTTAATGTATATGCCGCCCGTTTATCAACGCAGGCTTGAAGCCCCAGCCTTCAACGTTCTTCGGGACGCATACATCGTAGAGCATCCTCCCCAACACGCCATCGGGTTCCTGCTTTCGACACTCGGCCTGTTGAACAGCGCAGGCTTTGGTGCTTCGTTGCTGCTCTAGCTCATGGTACTCCATGGAGCTCGGTAGGAAGAAATGATCAGTTGGATCAGTAGATAGCCTTCTTAACCTATCATTGGAGCTCGCAGCAGTTTTATGGAGATTGCGGACCTCGTAGCCATTAAGTCGTCTTCTGCTCATGTAAAGCGCTGAAGCCTCTATGAGTAGCTCAGTCACTGCGGCTCGGTATTCCTCAGCGTGATGCCTGTAATGACCTGAATGACAAATGGTGAAGAGACAGTTATAAGCAGACAATACAGCGCGTTCTACTCTTTCATTTGGGCAAAGTAGAGATAAAAGAATGATAATCATCCATGTAAAGAAGACTTCTAATACAACTTAATCATCCATGTAAAGAATACTTCTAATACAACTTCTTAGCAGTGTGATTGAGAATATTTGATTGTTGGAAATAATTGTCCAATTGAACTTACTAATAGTTGCTAACGATCTTTAGACTTCACTGATTAACCAAAGCATCTATAGCTTCTTAAGAAGTCAAAATAACATGTGATTTTATTAGTGGTAAATGCATCAGACAGAAACCACTTCATATAAGCACCTGTAATCCATATCCATATAACTAAACAACTAGCTCCCACTAACTATTTTTCCTCATCTCTGAGCAAGCCACATCATCTAAAATAACTACAGCCATCAGAACAACTACGAGCGTCCAGATCAGATTCAGAACCCAGTCCAAGTCACCAATGAAGCTTTTCATTATCGGGTACAGCCCAGGTTGGATACGATTAGGATGCAACCACACAAGCTCAGCCTATTTTTCCTTCTCCCATCCTGTTCCCCATTCTCTTCCCCTTCCTCTCGCCGTGAGCATCTACGGGACGATTGATGGGTGAGGTGAGCAGTCAGACTTAATTGTGTTTTTATTCTCTTCGTCTCTTCGCCCGCTCTCCTAGCTACTCTCTTTTACTGGCCAGCCGCCCAATATCATGCATATGCCGCCACCGGCACCCGACTCCACGCCCATACCCCAGCCCACCCACTGCATTATCCGCCGTGATTAGGCTTTAGTTTGCATTATTTGGTTCTGCCGAATCTATTAGTCGCTGTTCTGCTTGCCCTATTTGGATTGTTCCTTTGGCCGAACTATGATTTTGTTCACAGTCATACTATGAAGTTACCAATACAGTCATTCTCTAAAACTACTACTCTACTTTGTTGTGAATCAGATTCATTATGCCCTTTTCTTCAAGACCACATGAATACATCCAGTATGGTTGTGATGGCTTCTAAGGTATGCAAAGTATTCGGATGGACCTACAAGCACTTATATTATCTATCATCCTTTGATATGTTTTAATTGTTTCAAACATAATTGTAACTATTGCTCCAAACTTTGAAGTAGGTGAGATATATATGTGTTGTTTCAAATTTTTCTTGAGCAAACAATATTGAATAAAGTTCAAATTTAAGATGTACTGTCTTCTTGCTGATTTGGTGATATATGATGGAATGCTTATATGAATATATGTGATTTGTGATAGAATGCTTATGTAAATATGTGATCTGTGATGGAATAATACTTGTGCCTATCAACTATTTGTAGAGAGCATTGCTAGAAGTTCCTAAGGCTAGCCAAAAGCAGGAAAAAACCAACCAGAGTGAAACAACCATTAACAACGGGTAGCTTAAGATGTCCACATGTGAGGAATTAACATTCATCAATGACGGACCATAGAAATGGATTGTTAGTGAGGATATCACTATCAACAATGGGGCTCACGATGAGCCCGTCGGTCCAGATGAAGTCATCAACGATGGGGGTGCCTAGTGAGCTAGTTAGTCTAGATGAAACCATCACCGACGGATTGCCTTTTATGCCTGTCACTCCGGATAAACTCATTAATGACGGATAGAGAGAACAAGACGTCGTTGATTACCAACACCATCAATGACGGATAGTGAAAACTACCCATCACTGATAGGTTCAAGTGAAATATCCGTCTTTAATGATCTGAGATCATCAACGATGAACGACTGTTGGCCCTTCAGTGATGAGAATTTCTGTACTGTATAAGCCTCAGGGAGTAGATTGTCGAGGCGTTGCCTACAGAGTTTGTCCGTGTAGTGGAGGCTCTTCTACCGTCAGCTTGGAAGGTTTTCTTGCACCGGTATTTGAGCTGGGTTTGCTCTGCTCCCGCGACTCGTCTGACCAGAGGATAACGATGAGCGATGTGGCTATGAGGTTGAAAAAGGTCAATGTGGAGGTGGTACTTCGGTAATACTCCGAAATGGAAATTCGTGGTGGAATAGAATACCAAAAGAGCCAGTACATACATAATTAAAGAGTATGATCAGATCAGCTCTATGCATGCGTATGAGCACTCAAAAGTAGTCAAAGTTGAACCAACTATGCTCTCTGCTTTAGGCATCAAATCAAACAAATGAGTCTTAATTAAAGCTGCTACGAATCAGAAAGCAGTGCTGCGAAGAAATTAAAGCAGGTAAAGAAAAGGAGTCCATGTGGTAGCTAGCGATCAAGCAGTAGACGGAAGCATCCATCCATCAAGCTAGGTAGCAACATGCAAGGGATCGATACACTTGGGATGAAACAAAGTGTACTGCAGCAAACTAGATAAAGGGAAGACGAGTTTGATGGAAGCATTGCCAGAAAACCCACTGCCCGGTCTTTAAGTACCGCAGGGCAAAAAAACTGGCAGAACCTATACCCATCAGTCTTTAAGTATCAAAACAATCCTATTATAGACTGATCTCAATCGGCAATAGATATAGTTCCAAACAACCACGAAACAAACTGGAGATGGTCCTTGATTGACAGGCACGGAAGCAAATTAAAGCATAATACAGATATAGAGGAGCACCAAATTAAATATAAATGTGGAAAGGAATGATGAGCTTCGAAGGAACGAATTGAGCGGCAAGGCAGGTGTCGTTGAATTTCTTGGAAGCAGCAGGGGAGACTAGATATCGCCTGCTATTAGCAGCAAGCCTGCAATGGCATGTGGAAGGGTATTAATCACACATATATACATGACTTGGTTTGAACGCTACGTATCTAAAAACAGTACTCCATATAGAGAGAGAAGCTCGAGAAATTAAATGCATACATGGTTCTTCAATTCGATGGATCCGCCAACTAATCGAGTTAGTGTTAATGGATCATTTTGTTAACCTGGACCATGGATGTCATACAATCTATCTATATCTATCTAGTGGCAAGCAGAAACAAATTAAGATGGCCTAACGATCCACGTTGCAATATTAATTCTTGGTACTACTATATGTAACTGAAACAAAAGGGCTAGCTACTATATATGTAAGACACTGAAATTATTAAACCAGCCGGTGAAAAACTGATAGTACGTATGTACATGTGTGCACAAACGTACAGTATGTAGGCGTTGGGTGTAAAATAACTAAGCAAACGAATGAAAAGAAAAATCAATACCTGCATCTTGATCATGCCTCCTGCCGGCTCCCTCCGACCTACGGTAACTGAAATTGAGAAAGAAAGTACACGTGCGCATGCAGTTATACAGCAGGCCGGAGTAGCTAGTATGGAAACGGAAAATGCGTGGACAAGTACTACGGATATACCTCTTCTAGTAGTACTTGATTTCAAGGGTGGGATGGTTGGGATGGGCGTCTGCTGCGTGCCTCACCGCAGCCTTGGCTTCCTCTGCCTCCTCATCACTCGATTTCTGACAATAAAGGTAAACCGAGACTCTCTCAAGGGAAGGGAGGTGACCCATGCCCAGGTCCAAGCCACCGCTGGTGACGTCACACGCTCGGAGCTCGAAGTGAAAGTATCGAAGCATTGGCATAGCTCTAGCGGGAACATATATGGCACCGTCATAAAATCCAAGAAAATACACTCTCTTAGGCATGGGAATGCATCAGCCGTGACCACGAACCCCATTTCCACTGCTCGCTCTTCCATGGAGTCATACACCTCCAGGTTGAGAAAAGAAGAGCGGGCAGCTTTCCGAGAACCTGAATATCGTCCCACCGTGCTTCAGCCACATCTATGACTAGGCGGGATAGGAGGGGAAGCGACGAAGGATTAATACACTTCGGCATGAAATTGATGGGGTACCCCAAAACCATTAGACTTTTCAATTTATGCATATTGCCTATGGGATCCGTCAAAGCTTCATCTAGGCTCTCATTCGGTTTTACCGTTGAACAATAGTGAGGACCCTCAACTCGGTTAGATTGCTCAACTCTTCAAAATCATCTTGAGAAAAACATTGCACATTCAGATAGCTCAACTCTTCTAGGGAGACCAGGTTCCCCAACCCAGCCACCACCTTTGTGGTAGCATCAACACATAAGCGCATCAACTTTCTTAGCTGCAAAAGACTGGACGGCAATTCTTTTATTTCATTCACTCTTACGTCAAGTGTTTGCAAAAGCCGTAACTTGCCTATTTCTGATGGTAAATGATCGATACCTGTATCATGTAGCCCAAGGTATCTCAGGTGCAATAAATTCCCGAGATACCTAAGATCAATCTTGTCCTGTCTTCCACCACCAACTTTGCAGCCTTCTAAATCCAGTACCCGTAAAAATTTAAATGACGAAAGAGACGGCATCAAATTAACACCAGGCTCAAAGAGGGAAACAGACCTCACTTGTGACATGCTCATGGTACCAAGCTGAGGGGTGCTGAGCTCTGTCATGCTAGTGTTTTGGAGGGATAACCTGCGAACCTTGCTTTGCAAATCATATGTGCTTCGCCTAACACCATCCAATATAGTAGCAAAGTTTTCTTCACTTGACAATGAGCATATGAGATCAAGCACCATATCATGCACACGGCAAGCACCTGCCTTGTCTTCATAATCAATGTCTACCGGCATTATCATGCTTCTATTCACAAGCTCATTGAAATAAGTCTCACCCAACTTAAATAGGCTTGTTTCTTGTTTTCCGGGATGGATGAATCCTTCGGCTATCCACCTCCAAATCAATCTCTCTCTCTCAATCTCATAGTCTTCCGGAAATATGCTGAGATATAATAAGCAAGCCTTCAGATGAGAAGGCAGATCATAATAGCTGAACGATAATATCCTCTTCATGTCCTCCACACCACCACCTTCAGCAAGTCCACGCCCAATAGATTTGCGCAAATGATACCATTGATCCTTTGACTTTATCTCGTGGTTACTAGCCAGAAGACTAGCTATTGCAATGATGGCTAATGGTACGCCACCACATTTCTTTAATATGTCTCTGGATACTTCTTGCAACTGATCAGGACATCCCGTCTCGCTATGAAATATTCTTGTATAAAAGAGCCTTTGGGAGTCTTTATCAGAAAGAGGTTTCATTGTATGAATCATGTGATGATTGGAAGAGCGACATGCTTCAGCGACACTGACGTTGCGGGTTGTTGTGATTACTTGATTGTTGAGACTATTTTCAGGGAAAGCACACTTGATAACTCCCCATGCTTTTTCATCCCATATATCATCAATTATGATGACATACCTACGTAAATTTTTGGGAGAGTTAGTCAACAAATCAATCAAGATACAACTAAGCTTCTCAAAAGAAAATAAATATATAAGGAAACTAGTTAAATGACGAGGTACCTCGGTGAAAAGGGACTACAGCAAACTCTATTATAATTCATTACCAGCAAAATTTTAATAAGACATATGGACAAACAAGCACAAATTAAAAAAGAAGCAGGGTTTTGTTAAAAATATGAAATAATCTATAACAGAAAAGGTAAGAGCAACTCTAGCAGATTCCCTAAAAAGAGAGCCTTTAAAACAGTTTTTAGAGTGCTCTTTAAAAAATTTTAAAGACTTCAAAGCATTGCTCTAAAGTCAGATTCCCTAAACTTCACCCTTTATAAAATTTTTTTGCCTCTTCTATTTCCCTGCCCCCGACGCCAGTTCCCCCCAACTCCCGATCCGCCCCTGCTCCCGATCCGCTCCGGCGCCGGCGACTCGCCTCCTCACGCCGAGCGTCGCCCGGTCGCTCCTTCCCCCACGCCGGCGGCGCCGCTCCGGTCCTTCCCCACGCCGCGGCGGCTCCCCCGACTGCCGCGCTCCCCCGGCTGCAGCGGCGCGCGTGGTAGCCGGCGGCGCGGCGGGCGGCGGGACGGCGGGGTGGCCGGCGGCGCGGCTCGGGAGGCGGGGCGGCGCGGCGCGGACGGCCTCCATCTCCGTGCCGTTCCCGAAGCACCGGATAGGCGTCGGCGGCCCCGCGACGATGCCGCACACCTTCGCCCGCTTCCCCCACGGTGACGGCGATGAATCGGAGGCCGGCGGGGATGACCAGCCCGCGCCAGCGCCAGCAATGGAGCTCGCCGCCGGCGAGCACCCCGCAGACGCGGTACCCGTTAGGAGACGGTGGGGGTGTCGGGTGCGCGCGCGGTTGAGGACGCGGAGCGCGCGGTCTGAGATGGGCGCCGTGGAGAGGCTGCTAATGGCGACGGCAGGGGGGAGGCCGCTGAGGGAGACGGCGGGGGAGAGGCTGAGGGCGTGGGAGGCGGACGGGGACGGGGGCGCAGCGATGAGGCTGGCGGCCACGTTGAGGAGGCCGTGGACTCGGCCGGAGGGGCGGCGGATGCCGACAGCGAACATGGCTGGGGACCCAACGGGGAGGGGCGGTTGTCGCCGAGGAGGAAGCGGGCGGAGCCGACCATGGAGTCCCCGCCGATGTGCCAGGCCCCGTTCGGCGCGGCGTAGATTTCCACGGTGACGGCAGCGCGGGAGTCCTCGGCGTCGTGGGCAGGCGCGGCGGGCGGCCGGAGGCGGCGCATCGGCGAGGCAGCAGGCGGCGGCGTCGCGGGCGGGAAGAACGGGCGGGGTGAAATGTCCCTAGCGCCAAAAAATCCCCATATAAAGTGCACTCTAAAATCTCCCCCCTTTCCCTAAATATAAAGACTAGAGGCCTGTTTTTAAAGTGCACTTTAAAAATTTTAGGGATAGAGGGAGGTTTAGGGAATCTGTTAGAGTGAGATTTTGCCCTCTATTCTTTATAATAGCAGTTTTTTTAAAGACTAGAGGGATTTAGGGAATCTGCTAGAGTTGCTCTAAGAGAAGACACTTCAAATATGCTACCTGTTGACTTGCACTAGCTATTTGATCTCTGCTCGGAAAAAGTACAAGCATTGCGTGATACATACCTCTTGTCCTTAAGGAATTTACGGAGTTCGTCGATGAGTAGCCTTTCATCCCTTGTGTTATAAGTGTCTTTAAACTTTTCCTTGTCAAGCTCATACAGCATGTCCTTTAAAATTTTCTTCATGTCAGGATTCCGAGACACTGGAACAAAAGCCCCACAGTCAAATTGCACCTTGATCTTATCATATACCGCTTTGGCAAGCGTTGTCTTGCCCAATCCACCAAATCCAACAATAGATATTGTCTTCAGTTGCAGCTTGGACCCCTCGTCACCTTCTGTCATCCTTTGTATTAGCTCGTCCCTTGCCTCTTCGACGCCAACAAGCTGTGTGACATCTTTGTACATATCTATCAAGCGAGGATCAATGTTAGCACCAAAACGGGTGCTAAGCATCTCGAGCTTGTACCTATTATGTTGCTCAGCCAACTCCTTGGCAAGGTCCCGAGCTTCTTGGATGGCATCGGAGATCTGATGAAGTGCCTTGCCTTTGGTGAACAATCTGGTGGTTTTCTTAAGGAGCTTCTTCACTCTGTTCTTCAGGTTGGTGGGCTCACTGTCACGGCCCTCCTCCGCACGCACTATGAAGCTGTCGACGATGTCTTCCATGTCGTAGGATAGGTCCTTCACCTTACCTGCCCATATCCTGACCTCTGGGTCAAGCTGGTCAGGCAACACCTCACCCACCTTAAGGAGGGTGGCGCGCATCAGCTCCAGCTCGGTATGAACAGACTTGATGCTTTTCTTCATACGCTTCTCTAGATTGAGTTCATCGACAAGCAGTTTGCCAAGCTTGTCGAGGAGCGGGCTCATCGCTCCCGCCGTGACCTCCATAGCTCCACCTTTCTTTCGCTGTCTACTCGATTAGGTGGTGTTTGTGTGTTTTGGGCAGAAAGCTGGTGGCGCCGCGCCGGCCCGTGAGTGGTATGTAGCACACACTAGGAAAGCACCTTGCGAGATGTTCGTCTCAATGAGAGAGCACATGGATGGAGTGGAGAACTAGTGATATGAGTGGCTAGTTGGGTTTCGTCGGTTTAGATGCGACCTCGGGACGGGGGAAAGAATAAGGCCTCAGGATGCGGCATCGAGTGTCGTGTCCGTGCTAGAAAAATGGCCTCGGATGTCAGCACAAGATGCCTCCAACTAGTAGATAGTTTAGCAATTGCGTCCGGGGTTGCAAAGCCAGTCGGAGATAGCGCCTGAGGGTCGTCCACTACTACAGATAGCATTTAACGGGACGCCACCTGTACAGACGGCAACAGGGAGCCGTCTGCATAATTCTTAGTGCAGACGGTTCCCAACACGAACCGTCTGCACAAATCACGACCACGGATGCCGAACAAGCGGGACGGCACAGTGCAGACGGCTGCCGTTGGGAACCGTCTGTACAAATAATGCAGACGGTTCCAAACTGCAGCCGTCTGCACTGTGCACAACAGTCCAGACGGCTCCCAACTGGGACCGTCTGCACTATTTGTACAGACGGTCCCAGTTTGGCGCCGTCTGGACTAATAAATACAGTACAGACGGCTCCCAACTGGTACCGTCTGCACTATTTGTACAGACGGTACCAGTTGGGAGCCGTCTGCACTAACCAGTACAGTACAGACGGTCCCAGTTGGGAGCCGTCTGTACTATTTTTACAGACAGTTCCCAACCTGGAGCCGTCTGTACTAATGTAGTCGGTCACTCCCTCACTCCCACTCCGTCACTCCCGCTAGCTACTCACTCCGGCATCTCGAGCCGCCCGCAAGCGCCGCCGCCACCGGAGCTCGTGCCGCCCGCCGGCGACCTCCCCAAGCTGCCGCCGCCTCCCGCCGACGCTCTGCCGCCGCCGCCGCCGCCGCTAGGGCCGCCCCGAAGCTTTCCCGCCGCCGGCCGTGGCCTCCACCTCACCGCCGGCCGCCTGCCTCGCTCCGCCGCCTCCCGGTAAGCCGCCGCCCTCCCACGTCCACCGCCGCTGTCCCCCGCCACCGCCGGTTGCCGCCGGCGAGCTCGGGCGGCGTCCCGGCCGACCGCCGGACCTCAGGCGACTTAATGAAAAAAAATTAAAAAAATAAAACAAAAACCAGTGGGACCCACCTGTCAGAATATATTAATATTTATTTATTTATTTATTTATTATTTTTACTGAGGAAAAGATCAAAAAGAGTATTTAAATAATTAAATCTTATAAAAATCATAGAAAAATCATTATTAGTCAGAAAAATGCAAATAATATATCAAAATGTTCAGAAAAATAAGATCTACGCAATTATGTCATTTTGATTCGTGTTTGCATTGTAGAAAAAATTAAATTGACTAAAAACTCAAATTAGGGTTTCCGGAACCGCCGGAGAAATTAGGATCGCGATATTTTGAGCGTCCGGACTCCGATGAAATTGATTCTATTTGCATTAGTCCTTATTTTATGTCATCTATTCGGTGACATGCATTTCATCTCAGGCCGATGTTCCGCATTTTGATATTTATGTTTGTACCCTTAAACCCTTAAACTGCAGTACGATTTCTAGATAAGCTCCTTTTTCGCGATGAGAAGCTAGGTCGCTTTCTTTTATTAGGTCAATCTAACACTAATTTCCTTGTTGTGCAGCGCGTGTAGCTTGATGGATCGGGTGTGGATGTACGGTTCTCGTACGAACCAAGCGTACCTTGACGGTGTGACGAATTTTCTGAGAGTTGCCGAGGATGATAGGTTGAAGAAGGGTGTTGAATATACATATTGTCCTTGTTGCGACTGTAGAAATGAGAGATCATTTCTCGGACAGAACTCAGCGCTACAGATCCAAGCGCACTTGATTATTAGGGGCTTCAAACCGGACTACGCGTGTTGGACCAAACATGGTGAAGAGCAGAACATGTCACAGGAAAGACGTTGGCATCGTCGAAGAACCCGAAGTCAACGAAAGGAGAGAACATGGGGACGAAGTAGTTGCAGACGATGATTGTGGCCGCCACGAGGAAGTAGGTGCAGACGATGACTGTGGTGGCACAGAGGACGATGATAGGTTGGATCAGATGCTGCGCGATGCCGACGTGAACTTTAATACTGAGAGAGACTTACACAAGTTCATGTACTTGATTGAGGACTCAGAGAAACCTTTGTTTCCGGGTTGCAAGCCGAAATACACAAAGCTGTCATCCATGCTCGAGCTGCTCCAACTGAAAGCCAGCCATGGTTGGTCAGACAAGAGTTTCACAGCGCTCCTAGGTCTCCTCTCCGAGATGCTTCCGGATGGTAACGAGCTGCCCAAAAACACGTACCGAGCAAAGCAGGTGGTTTGTCCCCTGGGGATGGAGGTAGAAAGGATACATGCATGTCGGAACGACTGTATCCTGTACCGTAATGAATTATCGAACTTGCGTTCATGTCCAGTGTGCAAAGCATCTCGTTACAACCGTAAGAGCCAACCAGACGACAGCGAGTCTTCCATCGAGCCGAAGAAAGGAATTCCCGCTAAGGTGGTGTGGTACCTGCCCGTAATTCCGCGTCTAAAGCGTTTGTTCGCGAACCAAAAGAGGCCAAATTGTTGTGCTGGCACTCGGAGGACCGTAAGAAAGATGGAAAGCTAAGACACCCTGCCGATTCCGCGCAGTGGAGAAACATCGACATGATCTTCGAAAACTTCGGTGCAGAGCCGAGGAATATAAGGTTCGCGTTGAGCACGGACGGAATGAATCCTTTCGGCAACATGAGCAGCCGGCACAGCACTTGGCCAGTTGCTCTTAGTATGTACAAACCTACCACCTTGGCTGTGTATGAAGCGGAAGTACATCATGATGTCACTGCTTATCCAAGGGCCGAAGCAACCTGGGAACGATATTGACGTCTACCTAAGACCTTTGGTGGAAGATCTGAAAACACTGTGGAACGAAGGGGTGCAGGTATGGGATGCGTACAAACAAGAGAACTTCACCCTACACGCCATGTTGTTCTGCACGGTCAATGATTTGCCTGCCCTACGCAACCTTTCGGGCCAGAGTAAAGAGCCAGACAAGGCTTGCCCTCAGTGCTTGGATGGTACGGCGAGTAGGTGGCTGGCCCACTCCCGTAAGACGGTGTTCATGCGCCACCGTAGGTTCCTTAAGAGGAATCACCCGTACCGCAACATGAAGGACCATTTGACGGGACGAGGGAGAGAGCTTTATGTCCAAGGCATTACAGCGGGCAAGAGGTGTACGATATGGTTAAGGATATCGACGTTGTCCTTGGAAAGAGTGGTAAAAAAGCGAAGGCCAGCGGCATGTGGAAGAAGAAATCAATATTTTGGGAGTTATCCTACTGGCAGCACCTTGAAGTTCGCCACTGCATCGACGTTATGCACGTAGAGAAGAACGTGTGTGACAGCCTGATTGGTCTCTTACTCAATATTCCAGGGAAGACGAAGGACGGCCTCAACGCACGCCTCGACTTAGTAGACATGAAGATCAGGCCCGAGTTGGCACCTGAGCCCTCCCAACAAGGCAGAACAAGGCTTCCTCCGGCCTGCTATAACCTGAAAAAGGCCGAGAGGACCGAACTATGCCGGTGCTTGCAAGGTGTGAAAGTTCCGTCCGGTTACTCCGCCAACATCTCGAAACTTGTTTCGATGGAAGATCTAAAATTGTTCGGCATGAAGTCCCACGATTGCCATGTGTTGATGACACAGATGCTTCCTGTTGCAATCCGAAATATCCAGCCGAGCTATCTCCGAGACACAATCACTAGGCTGTGCTACTTCTTCAACACAATCTCTCAGAAGGTCATCGATCCCGAAGCACTAGATGTGTTGCAGGCCGCTCTGGTGAAGACATTATGTCATCTTGAGATGTACTTTCCTCCGTCGTTTTTTGATATCATGGTCCATGTTACCGTCCACCTCGTGAGAGAGATAAAGATCTGTGGACCGGTATTTCTACGCCAGATGTACCCGTTTGAGCGGTACATGGGAATTCTCAAGCAGTACGTACGAAATAGATCTCGTCCAGAGGGCAGCATCATCGAAGGTTACACAACCGAAGAGGTGGTCGAGTTCTGTGTCGATTACATGGACCAGCTCAAACAGATAGGTGTGCCTACGTCTCGCCACAAGGGGAGACTGGATGGCAAAGGGACCATAGGAAGGAAAACACTCATCCCTGACTACGCGTCGTTATCTCAAGCCCATTTCGCAGTCTTGCAACACATGACTGAAGTTGCCCCGTATATCAACATGCATAAGGACGAGCTGCGCAGAGAGAATCCAGGCCGTACGGAGGCTTGGCTTACCAGACAGCACAACCGCAGCTTCAACAACTGGTTGCGGGTTCGAAGTGCTAATAGTACAACAGAGGAGAATATTGGCTGGTTGGCCAGATGGCCAAGTCACACGATCCTGAAATTTGAAGCCTACGACATAAATGGGTACACCTTTTATACCAGAGCACAGGATACGAAGAGCACGGTACAAAACAGCGGTGTCCGCATAGATGCCTTCCAGGACAAACGTGGTGTGTGTGCGTACTACGGGTACATTGAGGAGATCTGGGAACTCGACTATGTACGTTTTAGGATCCCCCTCTTCCGGTGCCGTTGGGTCGCACTCTCAAGTGTTAAGGTCGACAAGTACGGCATGACTACAGTGGACCTCGAACGTGCCGCATACAAAGAGGAACCATTCGTACTCGCTAAACAAGCTACTCAGGTCTTTTATGTCCAAGACCCGGCAAATCAGAAACTTCACGTAGTCCTTCAGGGGGAAAAGAAGGATTGTCGGAGTTGAGAATGTCGTGGACGAGGAAGAGTACAATCAATTTGATGAGTACCCTCCTGGAGACGGCACCGCGCTCAACGAAGAACAACTACCGTTCGGGGCCACCTGCTATCTGCGCGTCGATCATCAAGAAGGGCTGGTTGTTAAAGGAGATTAGGTTATTTTCTATGATCGAACCCGATTGTTATGTATCGTCACCAGGGTTTTTTGTATGAACTATTAATGTAATAAAAATATGAAAATAGTTGTACCATGAAATTGTACATATGAAAATATGAATTTATAAAAAAAGTTCAACTCGTTTGGAGTTCATATGAAGTTTTTATGAATTTTACAAGTTTAAGGCATTTTTTGCATTCAATTTTATGAGTTCCCAATGAAGAGAGTAATATAAAACCTTAGTTTACTACACATTATTACTGCCTTTAAATGCAACATGAAATTTAGCAGATGGTAAAAAGATGAACTTCAGCATGAGATTCAATGTATGCCATGCGCTAGAGGATTCGAACTGCAAACTAACGCAACTGGAATCAGGTTAATCGAGTCCGGACGCTTGACTTATCGCGATCCGAAGCTTCCCGGCTAATCGGGGAAACCCTAATTGGAGTTTTTTAGCAATTTTTCTTTTTCCTAACATGGATGAATATGATATGATTGAATAGATCTCATTTTTCTGAACATTTTGATATATTATTTGCATTTTCCTGAATTAAGATGAATTTTCTACGAATTTTACAAGATTTAAACCAATTTAAATCCTTTTTTGTATTTTTCTCAGTAAAGAATAACAGAACTAAACAGTAAATACTTTTATCACCTACCCCATACCTAGCCTCAGAGAATGACAGGTGGGACCCTTGGTCAATTCGGGTCAAGATTGACCAAGACTATGACAAGGGGACCCACATGTCATAACACTCTCTTTTCTTTTCTTTAATTCTTTTTCCAATTTCTTATGTGCGGGACCCACTTGGCCATAGACACAGCTAAAGAGCTCAATTAACACACTGGTTAACTATTAACTTACTGCATAGATTACAAATAGCAATCACTAAGCAACTAAACATGCCCTAACCGAACTAATTAACCTAATTAGCTACCAGCTAACCAACTAACTAACTTAGCTAACAACTAACCAATCTGACTAACAACTAAATAACTAACCCTGGCTATTTACTAACCAACCTAACCACTGATTAACAGCCCTAACTAACAACTAACTACTCATCTAACCAATTACTAAACCAACTATCCCTAGCTAACTTAACTAATCAATCTAAACTAGTAACTTAACTAATTTATAAAAAAAGTTCAACTCGTTTGGAGTTCATATGAAGTTTTTATGAATTTTACAAGTTTAAGGCATTTTTTGCATTCAATTTTATGAGTTCCAATGAAGAGAGTAATATAAAACCTTAGTTTACTACACATTATTACTGCCTTTAATGCAACATGAAATTTAAAAAAGGTAAAAAGATGAAAAAATGCCCGGCTACACTAGGGTTTTGGTTTCCGAAGCCTGCACCCAATCAAGCCCATCACAAGCGACATGGGCCGGGGCCCAAATCAAGCCCATCACAGGCGATCGAGCACAGGCCCGTACTGACCAGCGGCCCCAGTAGCCAGGGCGGACGATCGGACGAATATGCTCGGTTGAGAGAAGCTCGACAGCCCCGCTCAAAGAACGGTATATAAACCGGTCGAAGCCTCCGTAAACTAGCGAGGTGGGACTAAAAGTCCCACCCCGCGTCGGCTCTGCACGGTGCATTAGTAGTCCAGACGGTTCTATAAAGGAAAGCGTCCGCACTAATTAGTGCAGACGGCTCCACATTGAGGACCTGTCTGCACTAACGTTAGTGCGGACGGGTCCATATGGAGAACCGTCTGCACTAATAAGTGTCCCGCCTACACTATTAGTACAGACGGTTCTCAATATGTAGCCGTCCGCACTAATGTTAGTGCAGACAGGTCTCAATATGGAGCCGTCTGCACTAATGCGTGGGGGGCGCTTTCCAGTGGGAGAGGCGGAACGCGGGAAGGTGGAAGGCCGCGCGGGGGGTAAACGGGCCGCCCGAGGCGGCCCAACAGGCTTCGGCCTCCTTCCTTTATAGATTTTTCTTTTTCTTTATACAGATTCATTCCTGCTGTCATTTTATGTATAAATATTTGTCCAAAAATTATGAACTTTTTACAGGGGCCTTATAACATTATTTGGAACCTTCTGTAGAAGTTTGAGTTGATTTGGAGTTCATTTGAGTAGGGTTCTAGTTCAAAGCTAGGGTTTTGACCTAATTCGATGATTTGAACTAGAGCTATGGTCCTATCCTTCTCCAAGAATTCTGAAATTTGGCATGAAGTTAATGTTCCCCTATTTATGTCCATCCCTGAAGTTTGGTGAATTTTTATACTCATTGCTTGCCCATTTTCTATGATTTTCAGAAGTTTAAGTCATTTCTAGTAATAGATAACCCTATTTCTAGTAATAAATAACCTTGAAATTTTTTCTACCCTCAAGATATACCATTACATGTTCCATGTCAAAATTTGGCATTTTTCGGGGTTCGTTTGCTATATTTAAGTCATTTAGTGCATTTCTACGCATTTAGCGAATATAATTCCAATTTGAACTGCAAGTGCATGAAAAATTTGGCAAAATTATGATGAAAAATCCTATTTGTGGTCTTAGTCTATGTTTAGGCCTTATCCAAGAAAAGGAAAGGAATTCCAAACATCAAGGTGCCGAGACTCGACCCCGAACATGGAGGTTATTGGTTTTTTAATTCAGAAAAATGCAACGAAGTCAGAAAAACATGAAACTTGGCATGGTGCCCTCATATGGCATCAATATGCTGTGGTAAAAATTTGAGAAGGTTTTGCAAAAATGTGACGTATACTACTTAGAAACCCCAAGATCTCCGAGGAAGAATCTAGGTTTTGAGAGGGAACGGGTCAGATTTGAAGGCAAAGTGACGGTTTGCTTCATCGGTTAACCTTGAAATTTTTTCTACCCTCAAGATATACCATTACATGTTCCATGTCAAAATTTGGCATTTTTCGGGGTTCGTTTGCTATATTTAAGTCATTTAGTGCATTTCTAGGCATTTAGCGAATATAATTCAAATTGAACTGCAAGTGCATGAAAAAGTTGGTAAAATTGGGTTGAAAAATCCTAATGGTAGTCTTTAGTCTATGTTTAGGCCTTACCCAAGAAAAGGAAAGGAATTCCAAACATCAAGGTGCCGAGACTCGACCCCGAACATGGAGGTTATTGGTTTTTTAATTCCAAAAATGTAAACGAAGTCAGAAAAACATGAAACTTTCCATTGCTTCATCATATGACACCTAGAGGCTATGGTAAAAATTTGAGAAGGTTTAGCAAAGAAAAATGCCATTAAATGCAACATGAAATAAAATCTGTAAAAAAGGAAAAAAACAAGCCTACCACTGGGGTTTTGGTTTCCAAAGCCTGCACCCGAATCAAGCCCATGACAGGCGACATGGGCCGAAGCCCAAATCAAGCCTATCACAGGCGACTCGGGCACAGGCCCGTACTGACCAGCGGCCCAGTGGCCTGGCGGAGGATCTGACAAATATGCTCAGTTGAGAGAAGCTCGACAGACCCGCTCAAAGAACGGTATATAAACGGTCGATGCCTTCGTAAACTAGCGAGGTGGGACTAAAGTCCCACCCCGCGTCGGCTCTGCACGGTCCACTAATAGTCCAGACGGTTCTATATTGGAAAGCGTCCGCACTAATTAGTGCAGACGGCTCCATATTGAGACCTGTCTGCACTAACGTTAGTGCGGACGGCTCCACATTGAGAACCGTCTGCACTAATGTAGCAGGGGCCCCCCTGCTACATTAGTGCAGACGGTCCTCCATGTGGAGCCGTCCGCACTAACGTTAGTGCGGACGGCTTCATATTGCGAACCGTCTGCACTAATGTAGCAGGGTCCCGCCTGCAACATAAGTGCGGACGGCTCCATATTGAGAACCGTCTGCACTAACGTTAGTGCGGACGGGTCCATATGGAGAACCGTCTGCACTGTTAGTCCGGACGGTTCTGTATTGCGAACCGTCTGGACTACCTTCTATAATAAATCCCCTCTTTCGACAGCCGCCCTCCAGTTTCAAATTTTCGCTAAGTCCCTAGCCTATTCTTCCCCGAGCTCCCTGCCGCCTCCGACCTTCCCGCCGCCCCCGAGCTCCCCGCCGCCCCCGAGCTCCCCGCCCCCAAGCTCCCCGCCGCCCCCGAGCTCCCCGCCCCCCGAGCACCCCGCCCACCCCCGAGCTCCCCCGACCGGCCTCCTCCGATCACCTCCTCGAGCTCCCCTGACCGCCGGCCTCGCCGACGACCCCCGAGCTCGTCGTCCTCCTCCCCAACGCTCCAGATCTTCGAAGGTAGTAGGGTCCCCGAGCACCTTCTAGCTCCTCCCTGCATGTTCTTGTTTTCTTTGTTTTTTGCAAGCTACCTCTGGAGAGATCAAACACGAAGACCAGCAAGGAATCATAAGGAGAGCAAAGAGGGAATGGATTAGAAGGGTAGGCTGAAGGTCACGATGGGCAAGGGAGGACAGTGGCCTGAGATGGAAGCTCGGGACAGTGACAGGGGAGAAAGAAATGAAGACAAAGAGGGAAATTTGGAGATTTCTGTGATATTATCTCTCTATGTCTCAAAGAAATGATATTTTAATCATAAATACTTTTGTGGATTTATCTGTAATCATGATCTGAATCCAATCCATGTGGGATGGCAGCTAGAGATTGGGTTTTGGAGTTGACAGTGTATAGATGACAAGAACATGTTTACTTAGATAGTTTGGATTATCACTTACATATATTTGGCTGCATGCATTAGATAGTTGATAATTTTATGTTTGTAGAAAGTGTTGAAATGTCCAGTGTATAAGGTTTATTTTGATTAGTCAAGTTGGTAGTGTTAAATTGCTTCTAAGTTCTATGTGTTCAGTTTGGACTAAGTGTCATGCCTTTCCAACTTGATTGATTTGCTAGGGATACAACCATGTACTGATGTGTGATCAAGCCTTCAAACTCTGAGCATTATAACGTGTGAAAGTATATAAATCGGCTGCGTACGAATGTATAGATTTGTCTTTTACAATTCCTTTATAATAAGCATGTTTAGTATTATTAGATTTGTCTTTCTGTTTTTCTTACAGTTTGTACCTTTTATCATATTACTTAGAAATCATAATCAAAGTTTAGAATTGGAGATTGCGAAAAGTAAAAAAATAACCTACACTTATGTATAGAGACAGTTTTTTTATACATATACATAATTGAGAGGAGAGGTATATATTGTACAAAATATTTATTGGTATATGCAATCAAAAAAGAGACTAGAGTGAGCACCGTAAACAAAAGCTCAGGCCGCAAATGGAGCAAAGAGAATATGATGAAATTTAAAACATCGAGAAGATACAAAGGACAATTATTTCGTGATGATTAAGAGAACAGTTATGCAATTAAGAGGATCGCGGACTTAAGTTATGCACTAAGGTCAAGTGTATCGCGGACTTAAGTAAGACTAAGGGATGAAGTGAGCAAAGGTTACTTAAAGCATGCAGAAGCATAAAACTGAAAGCACAATTCCACTAAATAGAAGCATGAGAAGTGTGAATGTTAGAGATGATTAAGACAAATAACTGAGTATAAATTGAAGGAGATACGAGATGTAGAAGAAAAAACGAGAAAGAAGTAAATAGATAGTACATTTAGATTTAAAGAGTATCGGAGAGTGAAGCAAAGTCGGAGGCAAACACATATATAACTCATGTAGCCCTCATGTATAAAAGAGTTCAGGAAGATATTTATGATGAGATTACGGACATTAGCACTATTTACGAAGTTGTTGTACATATGTATCTCATTGTTGTTTAATTCACAAAGAATGTGTCTTTATATGAAAATGTCTACAATCTAGTCGTGTACCGCATATCTGAATTTTTCGTCTTTTGAAGATGGCGTCCGGAGGAGATGAACGTGAACAGCCGGTGGCCTCTTCTCCCCGACAAGACGAGCCGCACGTGTCTCCTCAACCGGCTCAACCCGCCTCTACCGATGCCCTCCGAACCTGCAGAAGCCTCGTCTCGTGAGCAAACCGAAGAATCGGGTGGGCAGAAGCGAAAGCGAGGTGGCCGAGGCAAAATAAAATGCCTACGGGTCACTTCACGATAACTCAAGTCAGTGCTGAGGGTGTGCCCGTATTGCCTCAGCAGGCTCAGGCGGCATTCCGTAGAGCGTGCGCGTCACTGGCGAGGGAAAAGATCCCGATAACGTACGCCAGCTGGCCGTCAGTGCCGGATCACGAGAAAGAGTTCCTGTGGAACACCATCCAAGGACAGTTCGACTTCCCGGAAGGTACCGAGCAGGCCGTGGAAAGACAGGCAAAAGCGAAGATGGGCAAAGCGTGGAAGACCTTCAAGAGCGAGCTGTACAACACGTACGTCAAGAACGATATTATGCCCTACAGGCAGGACCCGAACACTTACGGGTACCTGGAGGATCAATGGGCGGAATTCGTGGAGAGGTGCACGTCGGAGGAATTCGTGCAGAAGAGCCAGGCAAACAGGGCCGTCAGGCATGCAACGTTCACCCCCACAGGCTTGGAAGCGGGGGGTACGCGCGCAAAGAGCTGGAATGGAGAATAGAGGACGACGCGGGCGTCTCAGGAGAGTCGCGACACCCCGTTCTCCCAGATCCCAGAGAGGCGGGCCCGGAACTGGTTTCGCGCGAGGGCCAACATCTCGGCTGATGGCACCGTCGCCTTCAACAAGCCCGAAACCGTCCAAGTGGCTGAAAACATCATGCGACTATCAGAACAATCCGCCCAAGGAACTTTCCAAACAGCCAGGGAGAAGGACATACTAACCTCGGCTCTGGGAAACAAAGAACACCCGGGTCGAACGCGTGGCCTAGGGGTGACGGTTCCATGGAAGCTGGGATTCCCGGACGATGCGGGACAGTACAGGAGTCGGAGGAGAACAAAAGCAGAGCGCGAGGCAGCCGAGCGTGAACGGATGAAGCAAGAGCTGATGGATGAAATATTTGCAGGCCTACAAGAGAGGATCGATGCAAGGGTCGAAGAACGGGTACGGCAGATAAGGCAGGAGGATGCAGCCGCCGGGGTCGAACGCAGCCCCGCAGCCTCATCCCCACATGGTCGGCGCCGGAGTAGCTGCGCATCCGTGGAAAACGAGAATGCCGAAGACGTGGAAGAACAATCCCCACCGCAGCACGTTCGAGATGACGACCGCGCCGACGACTTACCTAATTTCGACCCTATTCTGCCTGAACACGTCAATGAAAGATTCCCTCTCGACGAGATAGCGGTGGCAACCAAGTGCAAACTCCTCGTGCCCAGCAGTTTTGGCCCCGGTGACATGCTTGAGGCTGGCCAGGGGTTAGTATTTCCACCTTCAGAAAGCACGATGACGGTGCACGGAGTTCCGCTAGCGGCGGATAAAGCTAAGGTGGCAGTGGACATGGTGCATGCGAATTGCAGATCCTTCAGACTTCCTGTACCGCCGGAGGACGACGTCACGACACTGGGGCAGGCCATCCACACGTTCATCCAGTGGCCGAAGAAGTACATTTCCCTAGTTGCCCCTCCACCTCCTCCACGGCCGCTGTCTCCGGTGCATTACGGTAAAGATTTCTCAATCCGTCCTCCTCCACCGAAGGTGAAATCCGCTTCAGCACGATCTCAGCAATCTAGCAGATCTAGCCAACAGGCTGCCAAAACAGCTCCTCAAGCTCAGCGTAGGGCCACCAGAAATAGCACAAAGTTGGCTAAGGGCAAAGAGGTAGACGAAGAACCCGAGATAAGAAAATACACGGAACGGCAGCCGCTAGTGACACGGGCGGTGTTTAGAGCGACTTGGCTGGGCAGCCACGATTTTGCACGATTATTACATGAAGAGGTCCAACGAGGAGACAGAGCTTCCTCAGAATATCTGCGCCGCGTACAAGCGGCAACATTTCCTTCATGCAAGTGGAACCTTTACCATTGAGTTCTCGGATTTATCAGACCTCTACCGTCATGACGCCCTCGATGCCAGCCTATTAAGATGCTGGACACTGTAAGTGTTCTCAATCACTGTTTAAGCTAAATGAATTACCTAACTTATTGATACGCTCTTTCAATGACATTACTTTTATGTGCAGACATATGATTCAAGAGGCTAGGATAGATAACCCTAATATCGGATTCCTCGATCCGGGAGTGGTCATATGCACAATGGTCCAATTCCAGCCGAACGAGGTGGAGGATTACATTTCGGACGCCATGCTCGTTCAGTGTACTAAGCACGCCATTCTTCTACCGTACAACTATGGCTTCCATTGGATGCTCGTCGGCCTCGAGCCAGAACGTCTACATGCCACGTACTTCGACTCTAGGGACTACCCACCAGAGAAGTACGCAGATTTGACGACGGTGCTCAACGGGGCGTTCAAGAAATATGTTGCCAAGGGCGGGCTTGTGAAAACAACAAAAACTGAACCTACCCACCGATTTCATTTCCCGGTAATAATTCCTCCCTCGCCCAAGAATAATCACCTCGCACGTTCTAATATGTATTCGGTAAAACTAAATTACCCTGCAAGTAACCATGATTTCTACAGTGCCACAAGCAGCCGCCGGGCAGCAATCTCTGTGGATACTATGTGGCGACATATATGATGCAGATCGTTGGCTCTAGTCCGGTAGATCTGGAGGTTAGTGTCATTACACTATATGTAGTTCCATTTTTCATCGTTCGGACGTCGTGCCTAACCTAGCTATTTAATTTCCTTGTGCAGACTTTGAAGTTCCCTACAGATGAGCTCGACACTGAGGGCGTCTCGATTGTTCAAAAACGGTTAATAGCTTTCATATTTAGAGAGGTGTTGAAGGAGACCGGAGAGTTCATTGTCCTCAAATTGCTCCTCAATGACTTGAGAGTTTTTTTAACTAACAATGCATGTAAATGACTTTGTGGTTGTCGAGAATGATCTTTTAAGTTTACTTCTGAATGTTATGTCTAAGATCAGTGATTACATTGTGTGTCTGTGTATGCTATGCCCGTGATTGATCACTTTGTTTCTAGCGTTTTCACTGCCGCACGGCATCGTTACACTGCCGCACGGCTGCTGCGACAGCGGAAACGGTAGTTTCCGCTGCCGCGGCAGCAGGCGGCAGCAACGTCACCCTGCCGCACTGCTGCCGCGGTAGCAGAAACCTCTGTTTTCGCTGCCGTGGCAGCAGGCGGTAGCACTGTCGCCCTGCCGCACTGCTGCCGTGGTAGCGGAATAAGTCATTTCCGCTGCCGAGGCAGCAGGCGGCCGCAACGTCGCCTTGCCGCACGGCTGCCGCGGCAGCCGAAACGTCCGTTTCAGCTGCCGTGGCAGCAGGCGGCACTACCGTAGCCCTGCAGCACTGCTGCCGCGGCAGCGGAATCAGCCATTTCCACTGCCGCGGCAGCAGGCCGCCTTGCCGCACGGCTGCCGCGGCAGCCGAAACGTCCGTTTCAGCTGCCGTGGCAGCAGGCGGCACTACCGTAGCCCTGCAGCACTGCTGCCGCGACAGCGGAATCAGCCATTTCCGCTGCCGCGGCAGCAGGCCGCCTTGCCGCACGGCTGTCGCCGCAGCCGAAACGTCCGTTTCAGCTGCCGTGGCAGCAGGCGGCACTACCGTAGCCCTGCAGCACTGCTGCCGCGACAGCGGAATCAGCATTTTCCGCTGCCGCGGCACCAGGCGGCAGCATGGCGCCTTGCCGCACTGCTACCGCGGCAGCAGAAACAGGTAGTTTCTGCTGCCGCCGCAGCAACGTTCTCCTAACACAGCATTTGTGCAGACGGTTCCAGGGGTAGAACCGTCTGTACAATGAATTTATGCAGACGGTTCTGACAATGGAACCGTCTGTACAAATGCTTTTGAAGTACTGTTCTATGCATTTGTGCAGACGGTTTTGATGTTGGGAGCCGTCTGTACAAATGTCTCGGAGGCACTGTGCCAGATAGTAGTACAGACGGCTCATGTGTGGAGCCGTCTGTACTACGTGTTTGTACAGACGGTTCAATAACCGTCTGGACAAAGTTCATTTGTCCAGACTGTTTCGTCCAGACGGTTCGGAAAACTGTCCCGCCCGGTGTTTCCGAACCGTCTGGACAAATGAATTCTGTAGTAGTGGTCATTCCAGAGGCTAATTAAATTCCATACCCTTTCCCACTAGGTTGTGTTTGTGTTTGCTAGCTGCAATAATGTTTTCTTTTCTCATATTATATTCAACCCTCTGCCATTGATTATTATTGTAGGTAGTTATGGTCCCTAATTTGGTGTTAACAGCTGGGCGTGTTAGGTTCATTAGCTAGCTTCATAACTGACCTACCGTGTTGGTTCTTGTTAAATTATATGTATGTTTGTTTAGATCAATTTGTGGGTATAATGGCGATATATCAGTGTTGAACAGCTTGCCCGTATCCAATTATGCAAGATTGCTTATGACTAAGCAATTATTGAAGGTTGTGGTAGCTTCTAAAAATTGTAGATCGTGAGACGCCACCTACTAGTAGCTGTGCCTCATCCCTCGTGGCAGATAAGTTACAAAATATATGTGAACGTCACCGTATACGACTGAAAGATCATATTAATTAGCATCTAGGACATCAGATCATATATTGATTGAGACTTGATGCCTTTCTCACGTGTTTCTTTAGGTTAAATTCACCAACAAACAGTTCGCCAAGCTTGCCGAGAAGTGGGCTCATCCTCCCTGCCGCGACCTCTATAGCTCCACCTCTCTTTCGCTGTCTACTGAACTACGTGGTGCTGGTGTGTTTTAGGCAGAAAGCTGGTGGCGCCGAGCCAGCCCGTGAGGATGTTACGTAGCACCTTGCGAAATTTTTGTCTCAATCGACAGCACGTACATGCACTGAGTAGTGAACTAGTGATATGGCTGGTTGGGTTCGTCGGTTTAGATGCGACCTTGGGACGGGCTGGCTTCGGATGCGGCTTCGAGTGTCGTGTCCGTGCTAGAAAATTGGCCTCGGATGCCATCACAAGAGGCCTCCAACTAGTTGATAGTTTAGCAATTGCGTTTTTTAAGAATCTCGATCAATGGAGTAATTGGCTATCCTAGCATGCACGCACATGCCAAATCTCGATCGCTGCGTCATGTCGGGTGAACGCACTGCGTGCGCGTGCATGCATCTCAAAAGTCCTCAACTCAGCAGAGTCCTAGCTAATCTGCATACGTGCCTTCACGTGAGCTGGACTCTTGGTCAGCAACAATTACATGCTATGGGACACATAAATATCCCGCACTCGCTGCAGGCATAGCCCACTGCTACAAAAACATCTATTTCGGACAGCATATCCCTGACGGTTCAATGAAACCGTCACGAATTAGAGGCATCCGAGACGGTTCCATAAAACAATCCGTTTGAGAAATGATCAAACGTCTAGGATATGGCCACATCCTAGACGGTTCTACTTTGAACCGTCTGGATAATATTCGAGACGGTTGAGTATACGAACGGTCTAGAATGTGAATAGATCATTTTTTGATGAAACAGACATCGAAGACAGTCCTTTGGGCTAAATCGTCTCGAAAATAATATGGCCCAATAGATCCGATGTAGCCCCACAGAAGCCCACTGCAGCCGATATTTATTCCTGATCCTAACCCTAAAGCTTCCCGTGTAACCCTAGCTAAGTCCTTCTCTCGCCCCCGAGCCGCTCCTCTCCTCTCCGCCTCCATGCCTCTCCCTCAGATCCACAACCAGCGACCGAGGGCAGCGGCAGTGGCCATGGATCTCTCGTCACCGCCACCATGGCCGTCTATTGTCTCCACAACCTCGTGGTTCTAGAGTTGACGAGACCCCGTCGCCTCGACTGCCGTAGAGCTCTGCGACCAGGTTGCCACCTCGGTTGTCGTAGAGTTCTGCGACCACGCCACCGTCAAGCTTCGTGACTGAGCCACCACAAGATCTGAATCTCCTGGGCCATCATATCTGAGTTGGTGGTCCAAGAGCATCGCGACTGATGGCCTCACCCGCTTCACTATCGATGAGCACAATAAGCGCGAGGTGACGTGATTTCTTTCCTGATGTCCTTTTTTGTGACTGTGATGAACTGGATGGGCTTTGGAGTTGTTTGTTAATTTGTGCTGGTGTGCGTGCGCAGTGTTGTTGCAGAACGCGATGTGCTGGTGTTCATGCGGGTCGTGGAGACCAAGGAGTAGGTGGTGGCCGGCACGCTACACCACTAGAGGGCTCCAACAGCGGCGACAGAGGAGGAGGAATGTACGATGACGACGCGGGGAGGCGGCAGATCCGGCCAGCAAGGAGGCCGTGAGCACCGTGGCTTCCTCCACAACGATGAGTGGGTCGTCGCGGCGTTGTCTCTGAAAACAAACACGGCTCTCTGGTGTCTCCTTCCCGAGCTTCGAAGGCCAGCGGCCAGTGTCGATTTTTTTAATTCAGAAACAAAATCCAGATGGTTCATGCATAGAACTGTCTGTGAATGTCATCTATCACAGACGGCTCAAAAACCATCTAGAATGAAACCATGATATCCGTGACGCATATTCTGGTGTCAGGGCCCCGGAATCACGAGTGACTTAAAGAACAATGTGTCGCCAAAGACTGAGCAACTACTCAACCGTGAAACCGTACTTAAGCCGTATGCACCTAAAATTGAGTAGTCCGACACCTGACCAATGCACCATATGATTACTTGAGCCGTATGCCTTCACCGTTGGTCAAGTCGGCCAAAAGCAGACATTAAACGCAACATGAAAAACAGCGGCAGAAAGTAAAAGAAGACATCGAGATGGTAGCCCAAGCCATCTACAAAAGATCTACAAAAGTAACCCCTTGACCAAGTGGAGCAATCATTGCAACTAAACATCCAAATCGATATAACCAAAGTCGTAATAAGCTACGATACGAGAACAACCTGCAGGAATGAAATTCCCGAGTGAGTACTTTCGTACTCACAAGCTGCTAATGTGCTCATTCTAGATTAATCTTAAACATAACATGGTGATTGCAATGGTAACATGAATAAATCAACATAACATGGAAAAGAAGCTACACAAGCTATCAAGTTCAACATACCATGTCATGTTTTGGCAAAGTAAGTAAACCACTTGATAAATCATACATAAACATTTAAGTTCAGATCTGAAATTAGCATAAAAATTCTCAAATTTTCACATTCAAGCCATTTAAAGCATTCTTGGAGTTGGTTTAAACCACCCAAAGCTCCGATCATTTGTTCAAGATCACAATACCATCCAATTTCAGATTTAGAAGCATGGAGACAACCATCACAATAAAGTCATATTATTCTGCCTAAACCACATAACTTAGGGAGATACCGAATGGGTTGACCGCCCAATTCGACTAGCGTGAAGTCAGGAAGGGTTAACCACCCTAACCTCACGCGAACAAGTGTTCCAATGGGCATTGGTTCATAGTAGGCCCACTATGATCATCCAACTCCACTCGCTAACACTTATCGCCGTGGATGATAGGTACAACCTACGACACTGGTATCGGCTAGGTTGACCGCCTGCCGATCCATCAATAGGTGACAGTAACCCAGCTCTCACATCTCACCTTAAGGGGTTCACGTATTAAGTTAAGTGATTTAAAAGACACATCCTTGACCACAAGCGAAGACAAAACCTGCTCATGCTAGTAGTTTCACACATCACAAGCATCATTCAATCAACCAAGCATAATAAAAGATAACCAGAATATTTTCAACAAGCGAGCAAGCTTGCCTGGCTGTTCAAGATCGTACGCTGGTTGGGAAACAACTCCAGGATTACCTTTGTTGCCCGACTCTATTGAAATAATACCGAAAGACCAACAAAATGACGAAAATGCATAATTCAAAACCAACATGAATTAAAAGGACAAAAAATGTATGAAATGCATCCTAATATGTAGGAAATTCTATTATGAAGCTACCATAATTGGAATTATTCAATTTGGATTACTAGAGTTTAAGATATGAACTTTTAAAATGTATGTGTTATCATTAGGACCATTTGGCTTATTCTTCATTTAAATGTTGTATAACATGAATGTATAGCGATAATGCCATGCTAGAATGAAGGTGAAGTTAAGAGTTGTGATAGAGGTGGGTTCCGATTGGAGCTAGTATGAAAATTTTCATATTCAGGTTTGAATGTGTGGCTTAGAGGGACATATTTGAATTGCAGAATTTTTTTTATAAATAGTAGCATGAGTGTAATCTATATCATTCAATCTTATGTTTCAAAAGATGAGTTCACAAAAGGATTTACCTAGTTTGGAGGTCATAGGAGTTTTCCACAAGCTTTTGAAGTTTAACTAGTTTCAACTAGTTCCTGCCTTTTTCCTAGTAAAGGAAGATATTGAAACCCTTTTTATTTTCCCAAACAAGTACAACGTGGGCTGTGGTCCTTTGATGAGAATACATTCCATCAGCTTTACTAGTTATGGTTACACTTGCATATAATATTTTTGAAGTGCTCTCTTATATCGACCAAGCAGTCCAAGCTCACCTGCCATTAGTTGAGTTTAGCATGTTACTACACGGGTATGTTAACTACTCACCATTAGCATTTTGAGAATAACTATCAGACATGATTACAACAAATGGTTGTTAAAGCTGCGACTAACTGGAGCTCAGATTCAATTAATCAGGAGGTAGCATACAATCGTTCAACAGGCAGGCAGAAAGGAACGCCGGCACCTGGCTAACCCATAAAGTTCAGGTGGCGCTCCCTTGATGCCTTTTTGGCACAAAGATGTGCAGCTACATTACAACAGCGTTTAGCAAACAGAATTGGAAAGAAATTAAACTGCTACTGAGCTCCTTGATCTCGCTCATGATGGGGGAGATTTCAGAACGAAGATAATTTTGACGTTGCCACAACTGCACCAGCTGAAGGGAATCACTTTCAAGGATAATTCTCCTGTACCTTCCCGCCACAGCAAGCTGCAGACCATCTCTTGCCGCATACGCCTCAGCACCCAGCGCATTGATATGTCTGAACCTTACTAATGACCAATGATCAAGCGTATTAATTAGGTCTCTTTGGCAATTCACAATAATCAGGTTATCTTGCATGTATTAGTGTCAATCAGTTAATCATCTCCATTTTTATCACGGTGGCTAGTTCTTAGCCTGGCGTAACCGGTGTATCAATTGCACTAACCAAGGACTAGCTTTAACTAATCCTGCCTTAGCTCGCCACTGTTTTGCTTTAACAATAATTATCCAGAATGCTTAGTAGATCGGGACATCAGTTATTTGTCTCAACATTACTTATTACTCGAAGTAGTTAAGTAGGTTAATTACAGTTGACGTTTACTAATGCATCAATTGATTAGTCAATCCCCAACTAGTAATTACAGAAAACAGTGCATCGATCAGCAACTAACCGTGGTTAACACTTGGACAAACGTAGCTATTAAGCTGAGTACATAGCGGTCTTAGTGCAACAGCTAATTAACTATACTAATTTCTTGAATACTATGTCGGAAGGTTATCAATTTGTCCTAACAGCAACTAATTGTAGTTACGACTAATGTCAAAAGTTAATTAGTCTGCCTTATCCGATCATTAGATTGACCTGTGCGTTAATTTTATCGGACCCTATTGACTTGTCTCAGGACAGACGGCACAAATACGGTACAGGTTAATTCACTAGTCATGAGTCATTAGTCGCAATCATCAGTGTATTAAGTACTTCCATTAAATACTTTGTCGTAGATACAAGTCTAGACAGTGAATTTGTGGCACCCCGGTCGGCTACAGCGACCTCCGGGCGTGCGAGGGGCAAACGAGCGAGAGCGCGAACGCACGAGACGGTCGACGAAGTAAATCAGTCTTTGTATTAGGGCAAGAAGAGAGAGCTTACAAATGGGGGCAAATGAAAATGGATCCCCTTTCCCTCTACCCCTTGGGGGGTATTTATAGGGTTTCAAAAGGAGAAATGTGAGATTACAATTTTGCCCCTAAAGGGAGAGACTATTACAGGGGCACAACGGTCATTTCCATATTCCTGAGGGATCTTGATGGCATATGCTCGAGCATCTTCAGGGGAATCTTCTGGGGAATATACCGGGGAATATATTGGCCCCGCGCGAGGGCTCGTCGGCGGCAGTTCTGACGACAGAGGGCGGGCTCGTTGGAGACATCCCCGACGACGGAGAACGGGCTCGTCGGAGACAGCCCTGAAGCGGGGAACGAACGGACGCGTCGAGGACGGTTTCATCGCGGGGAGCGGGGACGGGAACCTTCATAGCGTCACAGTGATCCTGAATGGCATCAATCCGGGGTAGCGCAGAAACCCTCCTCCAACAGTAGCCCCTTGCCGGTTTGGGCGGTAGGGGAGCGCCCGTCCGAGCCGGCACACTAATCCCCGAGGGGTTGGTGCGCGGGCCGGATCGGTGAGTCGTCGGTTTCTTCCTCGGGGTGACCGAGGCGTGTTCGACGGAGTGGCCGAGGCGTGCTCGACGGAGTGGTTTTCTTTTCTCCTTTCTCTTTTTTCTTTCTCTCCTCCTTTCTCCTCTTTCTTCTTTTTTTCCTTTCTTCCTTTCTCTTTTTCCTTCTCTTTCTCTTCTTTCTTTTTCTTCTTTTCTCCCTTTCTTCCTTTCTCTTTTTCCTTGCTGGACCGGCTATTTCCCCTATCACTGCTCAATGGGCCATGGCCCAACCGGATTAGGGCATCCCTTAGAGGTATAAAAATAAAAAAAAAGGCTCCTGGGGTGCACGCTCCAACCCCCAGGCTCTCTCTCTCTCTTTTCTCTTCACACCGCCGCCGCCCTGCTGCCTCTCTCACGCCGCCGCCCTGCTCCCTTCGCGCCACCGCCTTGCTCCCCGTGCGCCGCCGCCTCCCGGCGTCCTCGCGGGTGGCCGAGCTCCGGCGGCCCTAGGCGGGCCCGAGCGGGCATCGGAGGGGCGTGGCGGGCTCCGGCGATCCCAGGCACGCTCCCCTGCCCCTGTTGCACCACCGGCTCCCGGCCCCTTCCTGCTCGGCGGAGCTCCAGCAGCCCCGGGCGGGCGCGAGTGGGCCCCGGCCAGACGCGGCGGAGCTCCAGCGGCCCCGGGCGGGCGCGAGCGGGCCCCGGCCAGGCGCGTCGGGCGCCGGCGGCCCCCGGCCTTCCCGACTCCGGCGGCTCCCGGCCTCGCGCCGCTGGCTCCCGGCCTCCTCTCGTGCGGCGGCGCTCTAGCGGCCCCGGGCGGGCGCGAGCGGGCCCCGGCCAGACGCGGTGGGCTCCAGCGGCCCCCGGCCTTCCCGATTCCGGTGGCCCCCGGCCTCGCGCCCCTGGCTCCCGGCCTCCTCTCGCGCGGCGGCGCTCCAGCAGCCCCGGGCGGGCACTAGCGGGCTCCGGCGGCCCCCTGGTGTTGGGCCAGCTCGGTGGCCAGTGGCCTGCGGCGCGGCTGGGCAGAGCACACGGCGGAGCGGACGGGCAGAGCTTGCGGCGAAGCGGCCGGGCCGAGCACGCGACAGCAACTTGAGGGAATACGGCGGCGGACTGAAGAACGTGAGCGCGAACGAACGCGAGCGCGGCGACGATTTGACGAACGCGGCGACGACCCGACGCACGCGAGCGCGAACGAACGCGAGCGCGGCGACGACTTGACGAACGCGGCGACGTCCCGACGCACGCGAGCGCGAACGAACGCGAGCGCGGTGACGACCTGACGAACACAGCGACGACCTGACGAACGCGAGCGCGAACGAACGCGAGCGCGGCGACGATTTTTTTAATTCAGAAACAAAATCCAGATGGTTCATGCATAGAACTGTCTGTGGATGTCATCTATCACAGACGGCTCAAAAACCATCTAGAATGAAACCATGATATCCGTGACGCATATTCTGGTGTCAGGGCCCCGGAATCACGAGTGACTTAAAGAACAATATGTCGCCAAAAACCGAGCAACTACTCAACCGGTGAAACGGTACTTAAGCCGTATGCACCTAAAATTGAGTAGTCCGACACCTGACCAATGCACCATACGATTACTTGAGCCGTATGCCTTCACCGTTGGTAAGTCGGCCAAAAGCGGACATTATTCCATAAACCACATGTGGTTCCAAAGTGTGGCGAAGACCTAGCGTCTTTCTCAAGTTCGACCAACACAATAATTTTGGAGGAGCCCGACAATGATACCCTCACTCTAACCTAGTCCATAGACTAACGAGTCACCCGAAGGCCCAGTACCATTACCCACACCCTGCCTAGTCGGCCAGCACATCTCAGCTAGTAGGTCACTCAACTAGAAATCATCCTGCTAACTGAACAAGGAGAACGACTCTAATTCTTCACGACTAGCCCATACACTTCAATTTATAAATAGCATAGTGTATGGGCAGCCACATTAACAACTCAGATATCACAACGAAATTCTACTAGAAAGGAGTTACAAGATAATAAACATATCACGTACCTAGGAGGAGTACTTAATAGTCATACATTGCGACCCGGAAGTCGTTTACATTAAACGCAACATGAAAAACAGCGGCAGAAAGTAAAAGAAGACATCGAGATGGTAGCCCAAGCCATCTCTAGAAGATCTACAAAAGTAACCCCTTGACCAAGTGGAGCAATCATTGCAACTAAACATCCAAATTGACATAACCAAAGTCGTAATAAGCTACGATACGGGAACAACCTGCAGGAATGAAATTCCCGAGTGAGTACTTTCGTACTCGCAAGCTGCTAATGTGCTCATTCTTGATTAATCTTAAACATAACATGGTGATTGCAATGGTAACATGAATAAATCAACATAACATGGAAAAGAAGCTACACAAGCTATCAAGTTCAACAAACCATGTCATGTTTCGGCAAATCAAGTAAACCACTTGATAAATCATACAATAAACATTTAAGTTCAAATCTGAAATTAGCATAAAAATTCTCAAATTTTCACATTCAAGCCATTTAAAGCATTCTTGGGAGTTGGTTTAAACCACTCAAAGCTCCGATCGTTTGTTCAAGATCACAATACCATCCAATTTCAGATTTAGAAGCATGGAGACAACCATCACAATCAAGTCATATTATTCTGCCTAAGCCACATAACTTAGGAAGATGCCGAATGGGTTGACCACCCAATTCGACTAGCGTGAAGTCAGGAAGGGTTAACCACCCTAACCTCACGCGAACAAGTGTTCCAATGGGCATTGGTTCATAGTAGGCCCACTATGATCATCCAACTCCACTCACTAACACTTATCGCCATGGGTGATAGGTACAACCTATGACACTGGTATCGGCTAGGTTGACCGCTTGCCGATCCATCAATAGGTGACAGTATCCCGGTTCTCACATCTCACCTCAAGGAGTTCACGTATTAAGTTAAGTGATTTAAAAGACACATCCTTGACCACAAGCAAAGACAAAACCTGCTCATGCTAGTAGTTTCACACATCACAAGCATCATTCAATCAACCAAGCATAGTAAAAGATAACCAGAATATTTTCAACAAGCGAGCAAGCTTGCCTGGCTGTTCAAGATCGTACGCTGGTTGGGAAACAACTCCAGGACTACCTGTGTTGCCCGACTCTATTGAAATAATACCGAAAGACTGACAAAATGATGAAAAGGCATAATTCAAAACCAGCACGAATTAAAAGGATAAAAAAATGTATGAAATGCATCCTAATATGTAGGAAATTCTATTATGAAGCTACCGTAATTGGAATTATTCAATTTGGATTAATAGAGCTCAAGATATGAATTTTGAAATGTATGTGTTATCATTAGGACCATTTGGCTTATTCTTCATTTAAATGTTGCATAACATGAATGTATAACGATAATGCCATGTTGGAATGAAGTGAAGTTAAGAGTTGTGATAGAGGT
Organism: Stipa capillata; assembly: GCA_019208055.1. Lineage (NCBI taxonomy): Eukaryota > Viridiplantae > Streptophyta > Magnoliopsida > Poales > Poaceae > Stipa > Stipa capillata. The sequence continues at coordinate 180,129 of JAGXJF010004763.1, read as the reverse complement.
GGGTTCCGATTGGAGCTAGTATGAAAATTTTCATATTGAGGTTTGAATGTGTGGCTTAGAGGGACATATTTAAATTGCAGAATTTTTTTTATAAATAGTAGCATGAGTGTAATCTATATCATTCAATCTTATGTTTCAAAAGATGAGTTCACAAAAAGGATTTACCTAGTTTGGAGGTCATATGAGTTTTCCACAAGCTTTTGAAGTTTAGGGGGTGTTTGGTTGGGCTTCTGGCCAGCTTTCCATTGGGAAAAGCCGAAGCCCAACCAAACAACCGGCTTTTGCACCTTTTTGGCAACAGCGGCTTCGGCTTCTCTGTGTAAATTGGGCCACGCGGAAAAGCCTTCCCACCCCCAGCTTCCCGCAATAGCAACTAACACCACTCCCATTTTGCCCATCGATTTGGTTGAATTTACGCCCAATTGCCCTTTCTCTCACGCGCGGGATAGGGCGGCGGCCGAGCGGGGCCGGTGCCGTGCTGGGCCAGTCGGCGGTGGCGTTCACCGGCGGCAGCGCAGGCCTCCGTGAAGAATGGTCGGCGATGGCGTACGCGGCACCGGACGTGAAGGGGGAGCCGCCGGGGCCGGAGCCGAGGACGACCGAGAAGGAGAGCCGGGGCGTTGGTGGCGAGGGAGAGGCGGAGGTCGGCGAGGTCGCCGGCCGTGAGCGAGGCGACGGCGGGCACGGAGAAGAGCCTGATGGGGATCGAGGGGAGGGACCGCCGGCGGCAGGTTCGGCGCGGATCTGAAATGGGCGGCGGTGGATTTGAGCTCGGGGGGGAGGGAGAACCGTCGGGGGGGGAGGAAGAGGCCGCCGGTGGAGAGGGAGCTCGGGGGGAGGGGGTTGCCGCCGGTGGGAGGGAGCTCGGGGGGAGGGGGTTGCCGCCGGTGGAGAGGGAGCTCGGGCGGAGAGGTGAAGGGGGCCGCGTGGGGGGAGGAGAGGAGGGGCACTGCGGCGACGGGAGACCAGCCGGCGGCGGCGGGGAAGACGAGGCGGCGGCGGCGGACCGAGGGGAGGAGCCGGCGGCGGGTTCAGCGGCGGCGGGGACCGAGAGGCGGTGGAGTTGGGCTGGGGCCTGGGGTGGCCGATCCCCCTGCCCCTTTTTCTTTTATTTTTTATTTTATATCTATATTTGTATTATTTATTTTCTGTAATTCTAGTTTAAACAAGTATTTTTATGTATATTTATTATTTTCTGTAAATTTAGATTAACCAAGTATTTGTATTCTATTTGTATTTGTAATTTTGTAATTTATATTTTTATTTATATCGTTGGATCGAACCTCAGACGATGTCAAAATTTAAATTTTGTTCGGGTTGATCTTAGGGGCATTTCAGACATTTCCTCATACAACAGCTAACAGCCACAACTCAACCAAACACGCACCACAACAGACTCACATGCCAACAGCCACAGCCGCTATTCCTAACAGCCAGCCAACAGCCGCTTTTCTAATAGCCACAGCCCAACCAAACACGGCCTTAACTAGTTTCAACTAGTTCCCGCCTTTTTCCTAGTAAAGGAAGATATTGAAACCCTTTTTATTTTCCCAAACAAGTACAACCTGGGCTGTGGTCCTTTGATGAGAAATACATTCCATCAGCTTTACTAGTTATGGTTACACTTGCATATAATATTTTTGAAGTGCTCTCTTATATCGACCAAGCTCACCTGCCATTAGTTGAGTTTAGCATGTTACTACACGGGTATGTTAACTACTCACCATTAGCATTTTGAGAATAACTATCAGACATGATTACAACAAATGGTTGTTAAAGCTGCGACTAACTGGAGCTCAGATTCAATTAATCAGGAGGTAGCATACAATCGTTCAACAGGCAGGCAGAAAGGAACGCCGGCACCTGGCTAACCCATAAAGTTCAGGTGGCGCTCCCTTGATGCCTTTTTAGCACAAAGATGTGCAGCTACATTACAACAGCGTTTAGCAAACAGAATTGGAAAGAAATTAAACTGCTACTGAGCTCCTTGATCTCGCTCATGATGGGGAAGATTTCAGAACGAAGATAATCTTGACGTTGCCACAACTGCACCAGCTGAAGGGAATCACTTTCAAGGATAATTTTCCTGTAGCTTCCCGCCACAGCAAGCTGCAGACCATCTCTTGCCGCATACGCCTCAGCACCCAGCGCATTGATATGTCTGAACCTTACTAATGACCAATGATCAAGCGTATTAATTAGGTCTCTTTGGCAATTCACAATAATCAGGTTATCTTGCATGTATTAGTGTCAATCAGTTAATCATCTCCATTTTTATCACGGTGGCTAGTTATTAGCCTGGCGTAACCGGTGTATCAATTGCACTAACCAAGGACTAGCTTTAACTAATCCCGCCTTAGCTCGCCACTGTTTTGCTTTAACAATAAAGGAAACACTACAAAATGGTATGCCGATTTGAGGAATTCATCCTCCTAACATCTAACCATTCATTCTCTCACTATTCATCCAATCATTCATCTCCTCCTATAAAACTCATCAATTCCAATTAGGGTTCCATCTCTCCCCACATCCTATTCTCACCGCATGCCATGGCCGCCGTCACCGTGGAGACCCGAAAGCACCGCCCTCGCCGTCCTTCATGCTGCCTGCCGTCCTCCGTGCTGCCCACGAGACCGGCGCCGTGCCCCTCGTCCTCCACGCGACTCATGCTCATGGCTGCACCTCCAGGATCGGCCTGAGGCCTCTGCCGCCATGCGCGACCCGGCCGCCACCGCCGTGGCTGTTGCCGACCTTCGCCGCGCCTCCAAGGACGAACCGGAGATCCGCGCTCCGCTGGCCGACACGGGCACCATCCCCTTCCTTGCCGCGCAGCTCACGGCGCCATCCACGTCGACGTCCACCGAGGACGCTGTGGCCACGCTCCTCAACATCTCCATCTCGGCGCCCATCATCGGCGCCAAGCGGCCATGACGAGGATCGGCCACCGCCTCGAGGAATCGAGCACTAGCGCCGTGCCCCTGCCGTCCACCACGCCGTCGTCGAGCCTTCTTCCGCCGGCGTCGTCATCAGCAGCAGGGACTCGGCGAGCGCCTTCTACAGTTTCTCCATTAGTTGTTTGATGGAAACAAATGATTGTTGTACATGAAATAATTTATTGTGTTATGGGAAACAAAATACCCGGATGAATGAAACATCAACAAATTAGCTCGACGAGCGTCTACTGCAGCTTCTCCATTAGTTGTTGATGGAAACAAATTATTGTTGCATATGAAGCAATTTTTTGTTATATAGGAAACAAAATACCTGGATGAAAGAAACCAATGAAACCAATTTTATTTCTGTAAAATCAGATCTACGATGTACGTTGCATTAGTTCAACAAATTTATTGCCTACGTCTTAACTACATGTTTCTGTATCATGACAACAATGTTTCCACGCATATCTACTCTGGTCAATCCAATCGTCAATTAAACCAATTAAATTCGCAGTTTGTTTCCTAAAATTTCGGGATCAGTTTCCAAAAAATCAGGGATTGAGCCATATACATTCCATTGTTGTATTGGTTTAAAAAATTTTGTTGCGCAAAGTTAAGTAAAATGTTTCCGTCTCAGTACGCAAATGTTTCCGTGTGAGCCCACGCTACGTATTGCATACAAACAATTACGATGTTTCATATGGTCACTACAATTGTTTCCTATAGTCACTAAAAATGTTTTCCGTAAATTTAGCTAATCATGTTTATTGCTAATCTTGCCGTCAAATCCGACGGCTATACACTGTGTCGATGGAATGCTCAAATCGGCATGTCGATTTGTAGCGCTCGCCTAACAATAATTATCCAGAATGCTTATTAGATCGGGACATCAGTTATTTGTCTCAACATTACTTACTCGAAGTAGTTAAGTAGGTTAATTACAGTTGACGTTTACTAATGCATCAATTGATTAGTCAATCCCCAACTAGTAATTACAGAAAACAGTGCATCGATCAGCAACTAACCGTGGTTAACACTTGGACAAACGTAGCTATTAAGCAGAGTACATAGCGGTCTTAGTGCAACAGCTAATTAACTATACTAATTTCTTGAATACTATGTCGGAAGGTTATCAATTTTTCCTAACAGCAACTAATTGTAGTTACGACTAATGTCAAAAGTTAATTAGTCTGCCTTATCCGATCATTAGATTGACCTGTGTGTTAATTTTAGGGAGAATGATGGCTGTGCCACTAGTCGACTCCGAAACTCGTAGGCTGCCACTAAATTTGTGGAAATTATGGCTGTGCCACCAACTCGTGCGAAGAAATTATACTGAAACCACTGCGCGGCGTCAGCGCAAGTTGCCGTCAGCTTGCCGTCTCTTTGAGTCTTTGACCCTCTCCCTTCTTCCTTCTGTGGGACCCACTACTTTGCCACGTCGTCAGCAACGAAGAGGAGAGTCGTTTGACCCTTCCATCCGCTGTGGGGCCCACCTTATGGCCAAATAACGGCTGCTCGTCCGCCGCCGCCCACCCACCCAAATAATAGGGAGCCGCCGCCGCCCCGCCGCTGCCGTGCCCTCCCTCCTGGAAGCTTACTCCTACGCTATCGTGCTGTCCCTCCTGGAAGCGCACCCCTCCGTTCCACGCATCCCCACCACGGCCTCCATCCGCTCCTCGATCTGGATTTTTTCACTGAGGGGATGGATGCCGCACAAGTCGACAACGGCGGCGGCATCGGACAGGTAGAGAACGCGGGCGCCCAAGCGTTGCAGCTCTGGAGCCCGGTGAATGCGCCGTTTGTCCCAGAAAGGTAAGACATCCACAATTCCCTTGGAACTTGTTTTGCGATCCCCATTCGAAATCCGTGGTCATTCTCTGCTGCTTCGCGTAGGGCGTGTGCTGCCTCTGGTTTTCTGCTGAAGATTCGGCATGGGTGTCGCACTGAACGCATGGCCGATGGTAGCATCACAGTTAGCGCCGGGTTTGCCTATAAATTGACTGTAGACGCTGCTGAACTAACTCTGAAGGACCTGCTCAGGCAATTTGAGAAGTACCCATGTGACCAAACCGAGTCTTACCTGCCGAGGTACTATGACAGCATTTTGGGGAAATTCATAGATGTAGAGAATGATGAGTCTTTGGCCATGATGTGGGGTAAACACATGGGTACGAGGACTGTGTTGATGTCGGTTCATATTGTTAACAAGGAGACTGGGGAAGAGACTGTCTGTAATGATTTCAGTGCATCAACTGCTCAATCTACTCAACCTAGCTCTACTCAGCTTCTCAGTGAGTATGATGGAGAGACAGGAAGCGAGCAGGAAAAGGATATAGAAGAGGGGTCAGAGGATGATTTTGTTGCTAATGATGATGTCGATGAGAGAACGTATCCAGATGTGGCAGCAGATCCTGAGAGGGTTTCAATCAGGGAATATTTGATTGATCCTGACTTTGAGCCTGACTATGGGACTGATGAGGATGAGCAGGCTGAGAACGAGGAAATGGGTTGCCTATCTGATGATGAAGAAGAGGATAGGCCAGTGATCCAGTTTGACAAGGATAACCCTACAATTGATGAGGGGACTGTCTTTGAGAGTGTGGAAGATTACAGATTTGCACTTGCAACTTTTGCAATAAAACGTGGGTTTGAGTATTGCACTGAAAAGAGTGACCAAACCAGACTTAGAGTGTATTGTAGGGATAGTAAAATATGTAAATGGCGAATGCATGCATCCCTAATGAAAGGTGGCTACCCATTTCAGATCAAGGTTAACACCCAGAAACACAACTGCCCTACTATGCAGTTAAGCGATAGAATTAGACCTGCTTCGACCAAGTGGATTGCTGCTACCATACTCCCCTGGCTGAGGGAGAGTCCAAACACAGGACCAGCAGAATTGAGAAAGAAACTTAAGGAAAAGTTCGATGTAGTAATTCCTTACCATAGAGTGTTCGACGGGAAGGAGATGGCTTTGGACCTGATTCAAGGCAAGTGGACCGAGAGTTTCCATATGCTATACAGTTTCAAGGCAGAGGTAGAGAGGACATCACCTGGGAGTGTTGTTGACATTGACTGGGAGCTTGTGCAAGGAAGAAGTAAAACTTCTAGAGGGAAGAGGTACAGGCTGAGAGACAAGAGATGTTTCAGAAGATGTTTTGTCTGCCTTAAGGCATGCTGGAAGGGTTTTCTAGAAGGTTGCAGGCCATACTTGTCAGTAGACTCCACTTCATTGACAGGCAAGTTCAGAGGGCAGCTAGCTACAGCTAGTGCTATAGATGGCCATAATTGGCTCTTCCCTGTAGCTTATGCCATTCTTGAGGTTGAATCTACTGAAAGCTAGACATGGTTCATGGAGAGGCTGCGTGGAGTAATAGGTCACCCTGCAGGTTTGGTGATACAGACTGATGCATGCAAGGGGCTAGAGAGTGCTGTTGAGGCTGTATTTCCTGGGGTTGAGCATAGAGAATGCATGAGGCACCTTGCTGTGAACTTCATGAAGAAGTTCAAAGGCAAGATCTTTGAAGACAACTTGTGGCCAGCAGCACTGACATACACCCCCAGCAGGCATGCTGTTTACATGCAGAACCTATTCACACAGCCCAAGGTGAGAGAATACCTTGAGGAACATCACAGCAAACTATGGGCTAGAAGCATGTTTGGTGAGTTAAGCAAGGTGGACTATGTAAATAACAATTTGGCTGAGTGTTTTAATTCTAAGATTAGGACACTGAAAGCACTTGCGATTGTGCTTTTGCTAGATGCCATCAGACAACGCATAATGGAGAAGATAGATTTTAGGCAAAGAGTTTCAGCAAGGAAATTTGTAGGCCATGTAATACTGCCAAGTGTTATTCTCAGACTGAATGCAAGGACAAGGGTTATGAGAGGATTAAAGATGAGGATGATTAGGAGTGGAAATTCAGAAGCTGAGGTTTATGCAACGGACAAGCATGGAACTGAAAGGCGGTATCCCGTGAACATTGCAAATAGGACTTGTGCGTGTAGGAAGTGGCAGGTTACTAGTCTGCCATGTCACCATGCTCTCCACTTCATCTTAAGGTTGAGAGGTGAAGGTGCTGAAATTTGGAACTTCGTGGATGAGTGCTATTCTGTGGCCAAGTTCAATGCAACATATGCAGAAAATGTTCCACCAATGATAGGCCAAAATCAGTGGGAAGTTGTAGATCCAGACTTCAAACTTGAACCTCCAGTACTTAGGAGGCCGCCTGGAAGGCCTAGGAAGCAAAGGATCAAAGGCTCACATGAAAAAGGTTCAAGGTTAGGAGCAAGGAAAAACAAATGCAAACGTTGTGGAGGACTTGGCCATATCAAGCACTTATGCAAAAACCCTGTTCCACATGATTTAGAAGATGTTCCAGTTCTAGTTGAGGAAGTAGTTGCAGATGCTCAAGATGCTGGAGTTGCTGAAGCTGAAGATGCTCAACATGCTGAAGCTGGAGATGCTCATGTTGCTCAAGATGCTGGAGATGAAGATGCTGCTGATGCTGGAGATGGTGGAGATGCTGCTGATGCTGGACATGATTTAGAAGATGCTGGAGATGCTCATGTTGCTGAAGCTGAAGATGCACATGTTTCTGAAGCAGAAGAAGCTCATGTTGCTCAAGCTGAAGATGCACATGTTTCTGAAGCAGAAGAAGCTCATGTTGCTGAAGCTGAAGATGCACATGTTTCTGAAGCAGAAGAAGCTCATGTTTCTGTAGCTGAAGATGCTCATGTTTCTGAAGCAGAAGATGCACATGTTTCTGAAGCTGAAGATGCTCCTGTTCTGATTGAGGAGGAAGAGAGGAAAAACAAGAGAAGAAAGAAATCCTTGCCAGTTTCATCGTTCTATGCTTCTGCAGAACAAAGGTAGCAACCAACCAACTTCATACCTTGATAGGGGAAATCTATTTCACATGTACCAACCAACTTGGCCCTTTGTTTTGTTTTCTGCAGTACAACCCTGAAGACAGCAGGCTCTAAGAGGAAAGACTCCAGGAAGGAATTTTCCAAGAACATGAAGGACACGATGGACTTTGTAGACTGGAGACGTTTCTGAAGTTGTGGACATGTTTTTTCCCCTTTTCTGAACTATGGCAATGTAATATTGTTGGAACAATATTTGTGCTCTGCATGCATCTACAATTACTGGAATATTTGTAGTTGTGAACATGATGGAATTTGCAATGTAGAAATTTGGACAAAATATGCGCAAAGTTCAAAACTACTAGGCCAAATAAGCTGAAACTTCCCCACTTTGTCCAATACGTGTATGTAGCATTACTGGAATTTTTTTAGAATTTTTTAAAAAACTTGATTTTTTGGCCAGAGTTAGAAAATGATGCCATGGGTAGGCCAAATGGGTCCATTTCTAAACAAGTGGCTTTTTGAACTTTTGAGAAATGATGTGAGTTTTTTATGAGAAGCTTATGTACCAATATTAGGACTCCATGCTAATTTTTAGTAATTTTTGACAACATTTACATATTATTTCATTTTTTCTCTAAAATAGTTGGAGAAAATGATAAATAAAGATTATTGCATAACAAGTGGTAATGTTAATTCACATTTGTTATTATAAATGTTAAAGGAAGGTGTATTCAAATTTTTAAGTAGAAAAGATTACAAATGATCACTAAAAATGGATTATGTAGTACGAACTAGAAGGTTTGCATGGAATGTTACGAAACTTCATCGGAGATAGTCCATTTTGTGAACAATCTATTAATTCAATTTTGTAAATTCTTCTCAAATTTTTATCACAAGATAATGTACCAATATAAGGGCTCCATGCCAATTTTTGGTAATTTTTGACATCATTTACATATTTTTTTCTTTTTTTTCTAAAAACAAGCAAAACCTCCTTTTGAATTTACCATATCAAGCTATTGAATATTTCAACCATTTTTCTGCACATGAGCTACAATTGTACATATTTCCTTGAATATATTTTTTCTTCCTTTTTTTAGAGCTCATTTCACATACCTATAGTTCAAAGGGAATCACTTTCAATAAGTGCGCAGAAATTCATTTTATGTATAATAAATAATAAAAATATCAGCAAATTACTGAAACTTGTACACAACAACATATATTACAGCCCCAAATTTTGCCAAGTTTCCAAATTTTCTAAAAGCTCAAAAATTTGCAAAGATTTAAAAATCTAAAGTCCTGCTCTGGGCCAAATCTCCCTTCCTTGGCCATTTCTCTTTTTTTTTCGCTCAGCCCATTCTCTCCCGGCCCGTTCTCGTTGCCTCGGCCCGTGCAGCCCACCTCTCCCTTCGTACCCGAGGCCGAGGCCACGCGCCACCTTCTGCACGCCCGCGCCACCTCGCTCGCGTGTGCTGCACTCAAGAGCTCTCCTTGCAGCGCCGCGTCGCCATCTTCCCCTCCACACAAATTCAAAATTGGAGCCACATGTCATTCACCCAAATCCACTCCTTACTTCGGCCCCACATGTCATTCACCCAAATCGTCCCCTTTGCAAACCAGTTGGGTTAATGACATGTGGGCCCTCCTTCCTTTGGCCCCACATGTCATTCATTGCCCCGTCTTCTCCTCCATTCCTCTCCACCGCGTCTTCTTCTCCATTCCATTCCCCCTTCCTCCCCATTTCGTTCCCCTCCGTCTCCAAATCCCCTTCTTCTCCATTCCATTTCCCAGTTCGTTCCCCTTCGTTTCCAAGCACCGGTGAGCTCCAACAGCACGTCTGGACCCATAGCAGCTCTTCTCTTCAGCGCTCGTCCCGGTCTTCTGTTCCGCCATCCTCGCTGTCAATGTCCGGCCACAGCGGTTACACTTACACCAGCGAGGGTGGGGACTCGATAATTTCATGGCCCCGGGACGACGCTTCGAGCTGCACGAACGACCGGGTAAGTTTTCTCTTCTCTCCTTCTTCTCTTTTTCTCTGTTCAAAATTTCTTGTTATATGTTCTGATTTCTTCTTCTTTTTTCTGCTTTCTTTTTTTGCGAGAAATCTTTTTTCTGCTTTTTGCATTGAATGTAACAGATTCTGGCCACTTATTATGCCTACCCGGATTATCTGTTGTACAACGACAAGTGTGCTGAATGGGATGCAGACAGATTGGCACTGAAGGCAGAGCTTGCTGCTCAAGAGCATATACAATCAGAATTAGAGTTGCAGTTGCTGGCCGAGAAGAAGAAGACAGAGGAAGTAGAGTTAGAGAAGATTAAGCTGGAGATGGACCTAGCTTATGAAGACCAGGTAATTGAAGAGCTAGACTTAAAGCTCGAGGAAGAGAAGAAGATGACAAATCAACTGAAGGCAGAGAAGATTAAGCTGGAGATGGACCTAGCTTATCAGAGAAGCTTTGCATTGGCTGCTACTTCTGTTGCTGTCACTTTATTTGTTGTTTCAGTTGCTATGTATGCTAAGCTATGATCAATAATGTGTTGAGTGTGTCACGAAAACACTGGCTATTGTTTGTTCATATCGCTTGTACATATACAGCCTTGTAACTGAAACCTTGGTTTTGGTTTATTAGGATTGCTAGATTGAGTTTTGAAATGTTTCAGTTCATGGCATATTTCAGTACACATGAGCACGCAACATCCAAAGAATGTTGGGAATGTTAGGATGATCAAATAGTCCAGGATATTTGGATTTAATAAACTTACATAAGTACAATCTATACTAATTGACCACATGGAAAAATAAACGATAGCAAAAGAATCTGGTTTCTATTATGCCTAGTGATTTACAAACGCAGCCTAAAAGACACTCCAAATCCAAAATTTAACTGTCGGGGCACTGAAAAGGAATGCCAAATGCTAAAATTTTACAGCAGAAGTTTAGAGCAAAACAATACTCTTTCCAATAAGCAGATGTGATTCACATGATAATCCAGCAGAACATCACAGATCTCTCAACCGGGAATCAACACAGCTGGTCAACTGTCTGCTGAGTCGAGACAAGTGGGTATGTAATCAAGCCACAACTGACTGAGTGAGTGATGTTATTCAGTGGCAGCCTCCGAATTTCAGAGATGACTAGTGCCACAACCATAATATCCCTACTTAATCTAGGCCACCTTGCATGTATCATGATAATCTGGTTCCATAGCACCTTGTATCATATTCTTTTTTTTTGCGGGGTAATACGAGAGTTTTATTCCATGATACTAGGATTACTGTCAGCTAATACAAGCTCTGAAATATAATCTGGAATTTGGTGCAACCAACACGCGGTGCCACCACCAGGACGACCATGATTAGCTAAACAATGAGCAACCCTGTTTTGCAAACGATCAATCTTCTGAGGAACAAACTCGCGCTCTTCCAGCAAACGTTTGATCTCCACCACTAAGTGTCCGTATACTGAACGATCCATCGAAGAGCAAGTCACAAGAGAAATCTGATTCTAGTCTACTAGTGCATGTGATAACTACTATAAAATCTCAAAATCATAACTTGGAATTCCATTGAACATATATAAGGGTTCTTCTACTTTGAACAAAAGCTAAAAATAAAAAGAAAAAACATATATAAGGTTCATCAACTTTGTACAGCGCGGCGGCCGGCCTTGTCCTCCTCAGCGCGGCGGGCGGCCTCCACCTCGGCTTCGACGACGGCGAGGTGATCCCGGGCGCGTTGGCCGCGAGCGAAGGCCACGGCCACGCCGTCGTGGTCCAGCGCGGCTTGGGCTTCGGCACCGACGGCCCATTCGACGCGGTCGACGTACTGTCGGGCCACCGGAAGGCGCGCGGACCCGACGGCCGCGAGGGCTTCGCGCCGGGCGCCGGCCTCCACGTCTTCCGCCCATGCGCGGAAGTGTCGAGCGCGCTCCTCCTCGGCCCGGCGCGCGGCCTCCACGCGGGCGCGCTCCTCCTCCATAATGCCGTCCAACTGACACCAAATCTCCTCCTCGAGGTTGGTGACGGCGGGGGCCGACGCGATGGCGGGGGCCGGCGCGATGGTGGGGGCCGGCGCGATGCCGGGGGCTGGCGCGACGGCGGGTGCTGGTGACGCGCGGTGCGCCATTCGCCGGTTGCGGCGGCGCCGCACGCGCAGGGCATCGCGCATAGCCACGGGCGGCGCTAGGCCGCGGGGCGCGATGCGGCGGACGCGAGGGCAAGGGCGCACCATGGCGGAGGCGAGGGCGAGGGCGAGGGTGAGGGCGCGCGGCAGAGGGTCGGCGAGGGCGAGGAAGGAGAGAGCACTGTTCGAACTGCCCATCCCATCCTCATTATTATGGCTGAGCCACTACCGAGCGGTTCGAATTCCCTGTTGACGATGTGGCCAAAAGGTGGGCCCCACAGCGGATGGAACGGTCAAACTACTCCCCTCTTCGTTGCTGACGACGTGGCAAAGTAGTGGGTCCCACAGAAGAAAAAAAGGGAGGGTCAAAGAGTCAAAGAGACGGCAAGCTAACGGCAACTTGCGCTGACGCCGCGCAGTGGTTTCAGTACAATTTCTTCGCACGAGTTGGTGGCACAGCCATAATTTCCACAAATTTAGTGGCAGCCTACGAGTTTCGGAGTCGACTAGTGGCACAGCCATCATTCTCCCTTAATTTTATCGGACCCTATTGACTTGTCTCAGGACAGACGGCACAAATACGGTACAGGTTAATTCACTAGTCATGAGTCATTAGTCGCAATCATCAGCGTATTAAGTACTTCCATTAAATACTTAAACATGCATTCAACCAGACATAATCTAGCATTAATTAAGCTCAAATTAGTTATTGCCCTAACATTTAGATGCAACTGCCGCTGATCACTGGAGCAGCTCGGTCAGAACCGTGGGGAGGAGTCGCCGGCGGCGGGCTAAGGAGAAAGGGGAGTAGCGGACTGGAATGGTCGGAGGCGATACTTACCCCGAGGTCGACGAGGGAGCCTGGGCCGGCTCGGGCGAGTCGTCGTGGCGGAGAAGAGCCGGGCAGCGGCAGCTCGGCTTCCGAAGGGAAGCCGCTAAGGTTGACGGCGGCGCTGGGGAGCTCAGGGATGCGTGGTTGTGGGGCTTCAACCGAAGAGGGAGCGGAGGACGGGGAGGACCTGCAGCAGAGAGGCCCGAGGGTGACCGGCGGTAGGGGAGAAAGGGTGAGCTGCGGGAAGGATAGGGGGAGAGGAATGTCCGGCGGCACCGGATAGGCGGGGTGGTCGGGACGGAAGATGGCGTCGGCGAGTTGAGAGGCGGCGCGGCGCTCTGGGGAAGAAACCGAGGGGAGCCCGGGGGCGCTCGATTGGCCGGCGAGGGCAGCGCTCGGACGCAGGGGACGTCGCAGCTCTGGATTCGGTCGTTGGAGAAGCAAAAGGGGGCGAGGCGGCGCGGTTTGAACGGCGGTGTGCAGGGAGACGGAGGAGTTGCTGAATGCGTCGGCGGGCAGCGACTTGAACGGCAGTTGGCGCGGGCGTGGTGGACAAGGAGAAGAGCGGCTTTCGGAGAGCTCGGACGCAGGCGGGAAGCGGGAGCTGTGGAGGGGGCGGCACTGGACTGAGGCGGCGAGGGCAACCGCCGGTGAGGGGGCGAAGAGGAGCGGCGGGGAGATAGGCGAGGCGGCAGCGGCGTCGTTGGGGGCGGAGCTCCAAAGGCAGCCGGTGGCGAGGGCTTTGGAAAAGGCAGATTCAAAATCCTTTTTTCTTCGGACTTTCCCAAACACAAAATACCTCCTCGTATTCGCACTCTCAAATGAGAATGGAAGAAATTCGACTTTCATATAATATCTTAATAGAATTCCATGTAATGATCAATGCATTTTTTTGATTCTATATTATCCGCATGTCTAGAATACTAGCAAGAGAATTTCCCTCATTTTTTATGTAATTGAAGTGGGATTGACGAATAACAAATAAACATAATAGTGTTTATTAGTGTCGCATAAAACCCGAAATGGGGCGTGGCCAAGTGGTAAGGCAGCGGGTTTTGATCCCGTTACTCGGAGGTTCGAACCCTTCCGTCCCAGATTGTTTCTGATGAAACAAAAGATGAAATCATATTGTACTCCGCACGAGACAAAAGTTTATTAAAGAGAATAATGATCTCTTATGAACTCTTAGATTAGATGCATTTCTAAGCATTCATTTTCTTTCTCAGAAAACATAATCAAGTGTTAAGTCCAGTCAAATTGAATATCTTTATTTTCATGAAAAATTTTTAAACTTGACGTAAAACACTGTATAAACAATGAGACCTATACCTTTATGATAGAAATAGATTTTTGTTGTATTATATTATTAGTAAAAAGGGTCCTTTTTACTTCTTTTTTTCTTTCTTTTAGTATTCGAATCGAAGAAGTACGAGAATTCTATAACTACCAAAAACTTTCAATCTTTTCATTGGAATAGTTTATTTAGTTAATTGTTTTTGTTACGGAAAAATATATTGCAAATCTAATTCTAATATAGTAATTAATTTAATTAAACTTTTTTGGAGGTTGATAGTTTATTTATTGGGGAAGAGTCGATCCTTCTCTTCTCACTTCAAGATTGATCATCTCGAGCCCTCCGTTGAGGATGGAAATTTAATAATAAATAAGTCTTAAGCAAACTTGTTTATTCGTCTTTTTCGAACTATGTTTCATTCATATGATAGAATATGGGTTTAAATAAATCGGATCTTTGCGGAGGTTTCCCCGATAAATACTTATTTCTTTTATCCATATTTTCCATAGATAGCAAGTTTTAATTAGTATACAAAAAACTTAACTAAACCAATGACTATTCATGATTCCATCCATATTGGATCAATTCCCTATACCACTTTGCAATGAAAAGAGGAATGTTTGTTATGGTAAAACTTCGTTTAAAACGATGTGGTAGAAAGCAACGTGCGACTTGAAGGACATGATCGATTGTGGATTTTGCTATCCATCATTTTCCATAGTAATGAAAATGCTCTTGGCTCGACATAGTCTGTTCTATTCGTCCCGAACCGAATTTGCGTTGGGTTGTTTTTAAGTAAATAGTACACGATGGAGCTCGAGAGGACATAATTTTTTTTATCAAGGGAAAGAATCTAGGGTTAGTGAAAACTAATAAATTAGGCCAACTTTGTCAGTCTATCCTTAATATAGAAATCGAAAGGTTAAAATAAGAAGAAAGTCCTATTTTGGAAGATTGGGAAAACTCTTTCAATTAAAAGTCTATCAGAATTAATCGTTCATATTCGATTTCTATAGAAGAGGGAAATGCTTTATCGAAGGAAATAAGAAAAAAAGGGTATGTTGCTACTCTTTTGAAAGAAAAAAGAATAGGAATTCCCGAAGTAATGTCTAAACCCAAGGATTTCACAAATCAAAGATAAAGGATTCCAGAACAAGTAAACACGATTTTCAATTGTCTCAACAACAGAATTGGATCAGAATAAGGAATAAAAGTAAATTCGTTCGAAATGAGACAAAGAAAAGAGTTTAGAGACGACTCAAAAAATTTCGAAGGATTTTGCCTTTGAAGTCTGTCAGTCAAAATTAGTCAACTTGAGTCATGAGTATAAATGAAATTTGTTTTTTCTGTAAGGAAATTAATGCAAGTCATAGTCTAATTTCTATTATTATAGACAGAAATTCGAATCATTTTCTCGAGCCGTATGAGGAGAAAACCTCCTATACGTTTCTAGGGGAGGGCGTTGTTTATCTACATCTATCCCAATAAGCTGTCTATCGAATCGTTGCAATTGATGTTCGATCTCGAAGAGAAGGAAGAGATCTGCGAAAAGTAGGTTTTTATGATCCGATAAAGAATCAAACTTCTTTAAATGTTCCAGCTATTCTCTATTTCCTTGAAAAGGGTGCTCAACCTACAAGAACTGTTTATGATATTTTAAGGAAGGCGGAATTCTTTAAAGAAAAAGAAAGAACTTTGAGTTAATTGAAGAACTAAATGAATAAAAAAGTAGGAGAAGATCACTAGTGTCCCTCGTTGTCTAATTATTTAGACACAATTTACCTTTTTCTTAGTCCTTTTTGGATTTATGTCGTGCCAATCCAACATAAGCCCCTATTTTATTTACTTTTTCTATCTAATTTGTTTTCTTACCATTGTATTTCCATTGACAAAGGTCTATGGAACAAATAGAATTTGTAGATAGATAGGTCTCTTTATCCTCACTCCATATTATATTTTTCTGCCTACACTTCGCTCAAATGATAAGGGTCTTCCTCTTGCATGTATTCTCATACAAGATTTTTTTTCTTTAAAATAAAAATAGCTAAAAAAAAGGATAATTTTGCCATCGTTATTGGGGTCACTCTTTTTTTAACCTTAGTGGAATTTAACCGGACCTGTTCGTTTTGGCATTTGATTGTTTTTAATGGTCGATAAAATCTTTCTTTTGATGTCTTGTTAGTTCAATGTTTTGACAGGAGCGTGCGGTGTAATTCCATTGATTTTTGGATTTCGATCGTATCTAAGATCCTATTTTATCTGGGTTGCTAACTCAATGGTAGAGTACTCGGCTTTTAAGTGCGGCTATGATCTTTTACACATTTGGATGAAGCAACAAATTCGTCCAGACTCTTGGTAGAGTCTAGAAGACCACGACTGATCCTCAAGGGTAATGAATGGAAAAAATAGCATGTCGTAATAAAATCAATTTCTTTTTTTTTGGAATGGAATAAAAAAATTACGATTTTCTGGGTCTAGTGAATAAATGGATAGAGCCTGGCTCCAATTCTGGTAAAATAAAAAGCAACGAGCTTAACTTCTTAATTGGAATGATTCCCCGCTCTAATTAGACGTTAAAAATAGATTAGTGCCGGATGCGGGGAAAGGTTGGGTTTTCCTATGAGTGGACCCTTGATTTTTTCTTTTTTTTTAGAAATCCTAATTATTCTTGATTATGGATTGAATAAGGGATGTTATGGATTGAATGTGTAAAAGAAGCGGTATATTGATAAAGAGACTGTATTCCAAAGTCAAAAGAGCGATTGGCCTGCAAAAATAAAAGATTTGTTCTGTTCTCTTTTGTAATTAGAACAAACATAAACTAATTGGATAGAAAAAGAGCGGAAAAAGATCTGTGGATTAGACTCCCTTTCTTTCCAGGGTTTGTATTAAAAAAAGCAACACCCTGTCCTGACCATATTGCACTATGTATCATCATTCGATAAACCGAGAAATGCTTCTTCTCTTTGATTCAAGTAGAAATACAAATGGAAAAATTCGAAGGGTATTCAGAAAAACATAAATCTCGTCAACAATACTTCGTCTACCCACTTCTCTTTCAGGAGTATATTTATGCATTTGCCCATGATTATGGATTAAATGGTTCCGAACCTGTGGAAATTGTTAGTTGTAATAACAAGAAATTTAGTTCACTACTTGTGAAACGTTTAATTATTAAAATGTATCAGCAGAATTTTTGGATTAACTCGGTTAATCATCCTAACCAAGATCGATTGTTGGATTACAAAAATTATTTTTATTCTGAGTTTTATTCTCAGATTCTATCTGAGGGGTTTGCGATCGTTGTAGAAATCCCATTCTCGCTACGAGAATTATCTTGTCCGAAAGAAAAAGAAATACCAAAGTTTCAGAATTTACGCTCTATTCATTCAATATTTCCCTTTTTAGAAGACAAATTTTTGCATTTGGATTATCTATCACATATAGAAATACCCTATCCTATCCATTTGGAAATCTTGGTTCAACTCCTTCAATACCGTATCCAAGATGTTCCATCTTTGCATTTATTGCGATTCTTTCTCAACTACTATTCGAATTGGAATAGTCTTATTACTTCAATGAAATCGATTTTTCTTTTGAAAAAAGAAAATAAAAGACTATTTCGATTCCTATATAACTCTTATGTATCAGAATATGAATTTTTCTTGTTGCTTCTTCGTAAACAATCTTCTTGCTTACCATTAACATCTTCTGGAACCTTTCTAGAACGAATCCACTTTTCTAGGAAGATGGAACACTTTGGGATAATGTACCCAGGTTTTTTTCGGAAAACTGTATGGTTCTTTATGGATCCTCTTATGCATTATGTTCGATATCAAGGAAAGGCAATTCTTGCATCAAAAGGAACTCTTTTTTTGAAGAAGAAATGGAAATGTTACCTTGTCAATTTCTGGCAATATTCTTTCTCTTTTTGGACTCAACCGCGAAGGATCCATCTAAACCAATTAGCAAACTCTTGCTTCGATTTTCTGGGGTACCTTTCAAGTGTACCAAAAAGTTCTTTGTTAGTAAGGAATCAAATGCTGGAGAATTCTTTTCTAATAGATACTCAAATTAAAAAATTCGATACCATAGTTCCCGCTACTCCCCTCATTGGATCCTTATCAAAAGCTCAATTTTGTACTGGATCGGGGCATCCCATTAGTAAACCCATTTGGACTGATTTATCAGATTGGGATATTCTTGATCGATTTGGTCGGATATGTAGAAATCTTTTTCATTATCATAGTGGATCTTCGAAAAAACGGACTTTGTATCGGCTAAAGTATATACTTCGACTTTCATGCGCTAGAACTTTAGCTCGTAAACATAAAAGCACGGTACGAACTTTTATGCAACGGTTGGGTTCGGTATTTTTAGAAGAATTTTTTACGGAAGAAGAGCAAGTTTTTTCTTTGATGTTCACCAAAACAACCCATTTTTCTTTTCGTGGATCACACAGTGAGCGTATTTGGTATTTGGATATTATCCGTATCAACGACCTGGTGGACCCTCTTAATTAATCATTAGACAAAACTAATAAACAGGAAAGGGTCAATAAATGATCAAGATAAAACTTTCATATTTTTCATTCTGAAATGTACCCCATATTATAATAAAGAGTAGGCGAATCAACTTACTAACTAAAAAAATTAGTAAAACTTCCTCTTTGGAATAGAAATAGGCTATTTCTACATAGGGAAAGTCGTGTGCAATGAAAAATGCAAGCACGATTTGGGGAGGGATTTTTTCTCTATTGTAACAAGGAAGAATTATCTACTCCATCCGACTAGTTCCGGGTTCGAGTCCCGGGCAACCCATATGGAAAATAGAAAAGAGCAATCTGAGTTTTTAATTTTCACTCACTTCATTTACAAAATTTTTTGTTTGGTTAATTTAGTTATATGGATATCCAATCTTTGGGCTGACTTGGTTGACATTGGTATATAGTCTATGTTATACTGTTAAATAACAAGCCTTCTATTATCTATATTATTTCTAGTTAATACGTGTGCTTGGGAGTCCTTGAAATTTGAATAAACCAAGATCTTACCATGACTGCAATTTTAGAGAGACGCGAAAGTACAAGCCTGTGGGGTCGCTTCTGCAACTGGATAACTAGCACCGAAAATCGTCTTTACATCGGATGGTTCGGTGTTTTGATGATCCCTACCTTATTGACCGCAACTTCCGTATTTATTATCGCCTTCATCGCTGCCCCTCCAGTAGATATTGATGGTATTCGTGAGCCTGTTTCTGGTTCTTTACTTTATGGAAACAATATTATCTCTGGTGCCATTATTCCTACTTCTGCGGCGATCGGATTGCACTTTTACCCAATTTGGGAAGCTGCATCTGTTGATGAGTGGTTATACAATGGTGGTCCTTATGAGCTAATTGTTCTACACTTCTTACTTGGTGTAGCTTGTTATATGGGTCGTGAGTGGGAACTTAGTTTCCGTCTGGGTATGCGTCCTTGGATTGCTGTTGCATATTCAGCTCCTGTTGCGGCTGCTACTGCTGTTTTCTTGATTTACCCTATTGGTCAAGGAAGCTTCTCTGATGGTATGCCTTTAGGAATATCTGGTACTTTCAACTTTATGATTGTATTCCAGGCAGAGCACAACATCCTTATGCATCCATTTCACATGTTAGGTGTAGCTGGTGTTTTCGGCGGTTCCCTATTCAGTGCTATGCATGGTTCCTTGGTAACCTCTAGTTTGATCAGGGAAACTACTGAAAATGAATCTGCTAATGAGGGTTACAAATTTGGTCAAGAGGAAGAGACTTATAATATTGTGGCTGCTCATGGTTATTTTGGCCGATTAATCTTCCAATATGCTAGTTTCAACAACTCTCGTTCTTTACACTTCTTCTTGGCTGCTTGGCCTGTAGTAGGGATCTGGTTCACTGCTTTAGGTATTAGTACTATGGCTTTCAACCTAAATGGTTTCAATTTCAACCAATCTGTAGTTGATAGTCAAGGTCGCGTTATTAATACTTGGGCTGATATCATCAACCGTGCTAATCTTGGTATGGAAGTAATGCACGAACGTAATGCTCACAACTTCCCTCTAGACTTAGCTGCTCTTGAAGTTCCATCTATTAATGGATAAATTCCATCCATCTATTAATGGATAAATAAGGCTTTTCTGCTAACATATAGGAATTTTTGAAGAAAGGAAAGTCATAAATACCCAATATCTTGCTGAAACAAGATATTGGGTATTTCTTTGTTTTTTTTATTCTGAATCTTTCTATTCTGAATTCAGTTAACGACGAGATTTAGTATCCTTTCTTGAGTTTTCATAACTCGTGAAATGCCGAGTAGGCACGAATTCCCCCAATTTGCGACCTACCATAGGATTTGTTATGTAAATAGGTATATGTTCCTTTCCATTATGAATCGCGATTGTATGGCCAACCATTGTGGGTAGAATGCTAGATGCCCGGGACCACGTTACTATTGTTTCTTTCTCCTCCTTCATATTGACCTTTTCGATTTTTGCCAATAAATGATGAGCTACAAAAGGATTCGTTTTTTTTCGTGTCACAGCTGATTACTCCTTTTTTTTCCTTTTTAAAGAGTGGCATTCTATGTCCAATATCTCGATCGAAGTATGGAGGTCAGAATAAATAGAATAATGATGAATGGAAAAAAGAGAAAAATCCTTTAGCTGGATAAGGGGCGGATGTAGCCAAGTGGATCAAGGCAGTGGATTGTGAATCCACCATGCGCGGGTTCAATTCCCGTCGTTCGCCCATCGCATTATTGCAAATTCCAAAAATGAAATTTTCCATATTCCTAGTTACATATTTACTTACGGCGACGAAGAATAAAACTATCGCTATATTTTTTCCTTTTCCTAGTTCTTCTTCCAAGCGCAGGATAACCCCAAGGGGTTGTGGGTTTTTTTCTACCAATGGGGGCTTTCCCTTCACCGCCCCCATGGGGGTGGTCCACAGGGTTCATAACTACCCCTCTTACTACGGGGCGTTTACCTAGCCAACACTTAGATCCGGCTCTACCCAAACTTTTTTGGTTCACCCCAACATTACCCACTTGTCCGACTGTTGCTAAGCAGTTTTGGGATACTAAACGGACCTCCCCAGATGGTAATCTTAAAGTGGCCGATTTACCCTCTTTTGCAATCAGTTTCGCTACAGCACCTGCTGCTCTAGCTAATTGCCCACCCCTTCCACGTGTGATTTCTATGTTATGCATGGCCGTGCCTAAGGGCATATCGGTTGAAGTAGATTCTTCTTTTCTCTCAAAAAACCCCTTCCCAAACTGTACAAGCTTCTTCCAAAGCATACGGCTTTCTAGATGTATATGACGATCTCTAGACAGATGGATCTTATATGAATCATATGATGAAGTACCACATGAGTGGATATATAGGAAAGGAATCCAAATCTGCCGAATCGCTCATGTTATGATCTTCTACATCCTAGGTCTCCGCGTTCCGTCATCTGGCTTATGTTCTTCATGTAGCATTCAGATCGAATGACTCTATGAAATTACGTCGATACTTCCACATATTATGGGTAACGTAGGAGACATCCCTATTTTCCCCCGGGGGTCTTAATTACCACTGCTTAGCTTTCAATTCGCCTCTGACCATCAAATTAAATGTGAATAACCCGTCCTCCTCTGTTTGAAACAAGGGGCGCTTCCGGTTCTGTGCGTGCTTCAAACAATTTTGTCTTCTCCATATTACCATATCTCTAGAGTCAATAATTTTCTATGAGGAACTACTGAACTCAATCACTTGCTGCCGTTACTCAACAGTTTTCTGTTGAGGTCTATCCCGTAGAGGTAGTCAAATTGGATCAGTGATCGATTTCTAGGTTTCGTCGTAAACCTAATTGGTTACTTCCAATTACGTAAATCAATAGTTCAAACCGCACTCAAAGGTAGGGCATTTCCCATTGATATAGGAACTTTTGTACCAGAAACAATAGTATCTCCAATTATAGCCCCTCTGGGATGTAAAATATATCTCTTCTCACCATCCCCATAGTGTATGAGACAAATGTATGCATTTCGATTAGGGTCGTATTCTATGGTTACGATTCTACCAGATATGTCTTTTTGATTCCGTCGAAAATCGATTTTACGGTATAGGCGCTTATGACCTCCCCCTCTATGCCTTGCGGTAATGATTCCTCTGGAATTACGACCTTTACCACAACGGTGCCGTCCATGGATCAAATTATTTCGTGGATTGGATTTCACTTGCCTGTCTACGGTTCCCTTGCGTGTGCTCGGGATAGGTGTTTTGTATAAATGTTTCGCCGTATTATTAAGTATTCTCCTTTAGTTTTTTTCTCTATCTAGAAGTGGAATAGAATAACCCGGTTGAAGGGTAATGATCATACGTCTGTAATGCATTGTATGTCCCAGAATAGGTCCTATTCTTCTACCCTTTCCGGGTAGTCGATGGCTATTCACAGCTACTACCTTAACACCAAAGAAGAGTTCGACCCAATGCTTTATTTCTGTCTTAGTGAATCCCGATTCGACATTAAAAGTATATTGATTCTTTCCCAATAAACGAAGACTTTTTTCTGTAAATACTGCGTGTTTGATTCCATCCATAAATCGACTTTCCCTCCTATGCTCTGAGTTCCAGTATCGATAAGAATTCGAGTTCTTATTGTTCTTATGTTATGGTATGAATATACCATACCAATTCGTTATGTATGGATGATGGATGAGATTCCATGGATAGAGAGCCAGTTCCAATAGACTTATGGAACGTTCCCGTTCCCGTGCATCCAGCAGGAATTGAACCCGCAAATTTACCAATTATGAGTTGGGCGCTTTAACCATTCAGCCATGGATGCTTAACAGGGATCATCGTACATCGTAAATAACCAATTTTCATATAGAAAGACATATCATAGAAAAATGAAATCGAAAATATTCGGAGATGGCAAATATTCGGAGATGACTATGAAAACACTTCTCTGGATCCTCGAATTGAAAGAGAGATTGAGAGGGATCAAGAATCCTAATTCTCGCTATTTGGAATGGATCCAATTCTATTGAGTCTGACTCATAGTGATCATTTCTCTTTAGCAAAGAATGACCTTGGTTATCAAAGGATTGAACAACCGGGATCCATTTACTTATGATACCTAGTTGACATTGATAACAAGGATCTAATGAATTATGAGTTTAATAGATCCTATTTAGCAGAAAGACGTATATTCCTTGCTCATTATCAGACAATCACTTATTCCCAAACCTCGTGTGGGGCTAATCGTTTTCATTTACCATCTCATGGAAAACCCTTTTCGTTCCGCTTAGCCCTATCGGGTATTTTAGTGATAGGTTCTATAGGAACTGGACGATCCTATTTGGTCAAATACCTAACGAAAAATTCCGATTTTCCTTTCATTAAGGTACGAGGGCTTCTTATTCCACAAGAACGAAAGCACCTTTTCATTCTTTCATATACTAGACTAGGGGTTTTTACTTGGAAAAGACAATGTTCCATACTAAAGGATTCGGGTCCATAACCACGAGTTCCAGTGCACTAGATCTTGTAGCACTTAGCAACGAGGCCCTATCCATTAGTATTCCACATAAGAAATCCATTATAGAAAATAATACAATTAGATTAGCTCTTCATAGACAAACTTGGGGTTTGCGAGCCAAGGTAAGACCGGCTCGGGATCATGGGACCCTTTTCTATCAGATAGGAGGGGCTCTTGTACAAAATAGACTTATAAGTAATAACCCCATAGAATCTATCTATATAAAGAGGCAATCGTGTCAGGAAGCGGGTTTTTCTTTGGCCAAAAGGTACTTCGAACTTGGAACGAGCATGAAGAGATTAACGAGACTTCTTTCTCTTTTGAGTTTTTCTGGCGGACCGGCCGCGCAAGATCTTTGGTCTTCCCCTGGAACCGATGAAAAAAAGTGGATCGCTTCTTATGGACTCGCTCAGAATGATTCTTCTCTATCTATAGTTCATGGCCTATTAGAAGTAGAAGGTGCTCTGGTGCAATCCTTACCGACAGAAAAAGATTGCAGTCAGGTTGATAATAATCGAGTGCCATTACTTCGTCGGTCCGAACCAAGGAATCCGTTAGAAATGTTTTGAAATGGATATTGTTCTCTCTTTGATCAGGGATTGCTATATGAAAAGAAGTGGAGTTTGAAAAAGGGAACGGAATGGTCAAACCGGAACTGCTAGAGGAACGAATTTTCAATAGCATAACTTGGGCTCCTAGAATATGGCGCCCTTGGGACAATCTATTTGATTGCAGGGTTTTGTTCCGAAGCAAAGATATCCGCGGAGGCCGGTTCGTTCGTCCTATTCTGATATTCAGGACCAAGAGGTACTGGATTCTCTTTCGGATAGGCCCTGAAAGGAGAAGAAAGGCTGAAATGCCAACGGACCTCTGTCTATTCTCTAATTCACCCGATCCGATAGTACCCGTTTTTGGAACGTCCAGTGCCAAAGTCACTGAATGGGTAAGTCACCAATCCAATCCCTTTGACAAATCGGGTGTCATATTAGATATCATATTCTATATATATAGAAATATCATAGAATAGACATATAGAATTTTTGGTCGGGAAATTCGAATGAATCATTGAGTGAAAAAGGAGCAAAGAATGACAAAAGACGAGACTCTACTAGTCTTCACTCTTGTGGTTTCCTCGGTTTCTGTTTTCTTATTCGGGATCTTGCTTTTCATGGTTCTCATCTCTGCAACTCGCGATTTTCGCGAGAGAACCAAATCCAAGTTGGTGAAGATCATGATTTGGGCTGGCATAGTAGTTATTACCTTTGCAATTGCGGTTCGAATCTATCCGATCTTTATCTTTTTGCTCAAAGAACGAATAAAACCCCTTGTCGAAGCCCTTTATGATAAGCTTCCCTGGATCTGGGAAGTTTCTCTTTCACGGTATTGGGATCGTTTGATCGATTTCCTTGATTTGATCGCTACTTATGGGCGTGCGCTCAAAGGATACAAACAGGGATTCGCAAACAAAAAGGGGAATTCGTAGTCACTTTTTCCTGTCGCGTAAAAAAAAGTCTTTACGCGAGAGCAATAGAGGTTGGGATACATCTATCTCTTCTGAGCAACCTCTTTTGGATTCTTAAGACCACCCTTGCAGTAGGATACCATCTGCTTTGGGTTCTTTATTATCTCCTTCGAGGGATTTTTAGGATCGTTCAGGCTATATTTAGTCTATTTTGGCTTTTACTGTCTACTTTTCTCAGGGAGATGGTTAAGGACCTCAGAAGATAGAGGAGAGCGCCAGGCGCAGATTTCCGGAATACTTCTACGGGGAATGCTCATTGAATGAGCATTCTCCATATTATGCCTTGAAGAGGACTCGAACCTCCACGCTCTTTAGCACGAGATTTTGAGTCTCGCGTGTCTACCATTTCACCATCAAGGCATCTTGAAAGTGAATCGTATTCCATGAATATGATATCTATCTAATGTGATATATGGAATATATGACAAAGGTGGAGTCTTGGAGAAGGCGGGCGTAGCACCAGGGGAAGAGAGGAGATGGGCCAAGATAGAGATGGGCTGAGGCTTTCTTTTATTTTATTTTACTTCTCTGTTTTACACTAACGTCGAATGCATGCGGATGTTGACGAATTTCCAAAGTTTACAAACCTTAGGGATGACGTTAGAGTATATGTAACATTCAGGAATTTTTGTAGGCAATTGTAATGCCTTTTTGGTCATCATTTAATTGTAAAAATAGAGCGGCTCAATTTCAGCTTTGGAGTAACGGTGGTTCCAATAAGTTCCAAGTATTTTCCAAAAATTTATGTTTAAGTTTGAAGATAGGAATAACACCTCAACCTAGCATTTCATGAATCTTGGGGAAGAGGAAGTTGACTTAGTTGTTGGCTTATTCCAATTCGGTCCGAGGGAAAATGTTTTGGGAAACTATTAGGTTAATTAAGCAGATGAGTTCCAATGACTAGAAATGGGGAGCTTTTATCAACTCTTTGGAACTTATAAAAATCATTGGGCTTGAATTTGGTTTGCACGTCTATCTTCAAGTTGGTATTAGAGGACATTCTAGAGTTTTTGATCAGAGTTGTTTCTACTTTCAAAGTGGCCTAAATACATGTATGTATGAGAAAACTTGCTTTATACACGATAATCTTTGATGGTCTCATGCATTAGGAAAAAGGTCATTACACCCGGACAGTTCAAAGAACGGTCTGAAATATGCATTTTGAACCGTCTAGTATAGTGCTTTTTGTAGTAGTGGCTGCGCTAGCCTGTCCCGCACCTTGGGTAGACACCGCAATGTCAAAGAGGGTCGTTACAGGTATGACATGCGTGGCAGCCTAGCAGCTGGTGCCACCACCAAGCAAGGCCTTGCCAAGATGCATGCAGTGCACCCTGCCGCATCTAATGTTGTTGTGACTACCATTCCAACGGCAGCAACGACCTCCCTGGCCATGGCAGCACCAGCAACTATCATGGTAGTGTGTTTGGCGATGTCGTCACTTGCCGCCGGTTCCCATGCCGACCCGGTTTGCTCACCAAGTGTAACCGCGGAGAGTTTGCCGGCAATGTTTGACCCTGAGTTGTCGGTCATGTCATCCCTAGGAGCGGCGCCATGCTTTTGACGCTTAGAACCTCGATCACCCATATCGGCATTACCATGGCCATCCATTCTATCATCCTCATGCAGCAAATCCTACAAGGTAAATGTCATGCATATACCTTCCGACTAATCATAATCTCCACGTACGCTGTGTTTAGGGATGAGCTCCGCGTCCAACACGGCCTCCTAGAGTCTGACAATATTACGACGGCGAGTGAAGACCATATCCACCACCGTGGTCACTCCCAAAGTGGAGCCAATGGCACACATGCTAATTAAGATAATCTCTGATGTGGTAAGAAGCACAAGGACGATAGCACTCCGTCGTATTAGGCGAGCTGCTTGCGGGCACTTTCACCTCCTCCGAAAATGTATTACTTTACACTGAGCAGCTCAGCTCGCAGCAGAGTTTGCGTTCACTCGACACTGCAGACGGTGTTGCGTTGGTTCGATTAACCAAGTTCCGCACCACCGGCCACCGGTACTGTACCACAAGAAATCCATGCATTTCAGGAATGGTTTTGATTTGTATGTTTTTTGGCAGAAGTTTACTAGTTAGTATATATCTTGCATGTCTTATTGACAGGAAAATGTTGTCGATGGGGAGGAAGCAGGGACGCATGAATTGATGGAACATGAAATCATCCTCTTCAATCATTAGTTACTAGCTCAAAGCATCAGGTCATCAGGGAGCATCGATTCTCAAGTCTTACTACCTTGGGGTTTATTATGAGAGGCCTGTTTAGAGGAGCAGTATAAACTCAAATCAATCGTTAATTAGCAGGATTAAATTAGACATTTGGTGTTCGAGGGTGTTTTTTCACGTAGGGTAGTTTAGTCCCCATCGATCTCTTCGCAATTGAATCCCCGCCGCCCCTGTCTTGCCTAGCCGCCGCCGGTAGGCCGCCTCTCAGGTTGGGGCCCGATCTTCTCCTCGCACATAAGGGTAGTTCTTCCGCCGCACTGTCCGCAGTTCCTGCAAGCCGGCGAGCCCCCGCAACGCCGTTCGACAGGTCGTCATCGCGTCTCGGCTTCGCGGGCGGCGCGCTCAGAGTTGTGTGGTTCTTCGGTTGTGGCCGCTCAACAAGAAGCTCACCTTCTGCGACTACGCCGGGAGCAGCTGCCCGCTCAACAAGACGCTCACCTTCTGCGCCTACGCGGGGAGCCCAACGCTGTCCTGCAGAAGCAGTTCGACGCCATCAACATCTCCGACGCCGCATGCGCAGCTGTCCTCAAGTCCATCGTCGCGCGGTACATGCGCCCTGTCGCCCTGCTTTCTCTGCTTAATTTTGCAGTCGACTTGTGAGCTATTGCAAATTGGTACTGCACTCTGCGCACCATGTGCTCGACGGTTTGTTTCGCTGGACAAACTGAACTGGGGGTTTCAGTTTCTTTTACTATTCGCTGCGTACTGCTGGATTTATGTATTGCTTAGATATATGCTGCAAGATCAGAACTTTGGTCTTTGCCGATAGCGATAGTGCTATGGTTTAGATAATTTGTCCCCTAGTACACATACTTTCCTTCTTTTTTCGATTTTGGCTTAGCTTTTCTTATATACTTTTACAATCAGTGCAAATATTTTGGAGCTTACAGCCTTAATAATGTAATTGCAGGAGAAAACATTTCAGCATCCATATTTATCCGCCCTGGGATCTATACGTGAGCTCAATTAGTGTTTGGTAATGTTTGTGTGCTGGATTGTGTACAGTTAAACCAGACGCAACATTGGAGGATTTTATGTAGGAAGGGATATCTGCTATTGAGGAAACATTGCTTGCCAAAATCTGTGTATAACAACGAAGAGATCAAGCAATTGAATGAAACTGTTGTTCTGCAAACTATGAAGTGTGATATCTTTAGGAAGTGTCAGATATAATACTCTGGCACTAAGCATAATCCTTTCTGATAACAAACTAGGAATCACAAATCGGAATACAAACCCGCGGCAGATTAGGTACAAAGGTGAACTGAAAATTTGCAAGGAACATGATTCTACTCATCCAGCATGTTTCCGTGTAGTATTACTAGCATCAGTCCAAAAATTTGCTAATGCATCCAAACGACCCTGTGGCACTTATGAAAAAAAAATGGTAGGCTGTTATTTCTAATTCCTGTGGCACTGGTAGGCTGTTCTTTCTAATTCAGCATTTAAGAATAAGCCTGTCCACAGCTATGCTACAACCACAGCGGAATTGATTATAAGTGAATTTTATCGTTTCCTTTCACCTGTAAGCATCTTTAACAGTTGACCTGGGAGAATATGAGAAAGAGTTGCTCCATTCCGAAGCAGAGAAGAATCGGAGAGGAACATCTAGATCCATGTCCAGGGATGTTTGAACTTAATAGAAATATAAACCCAGCATGCCTCAATGGATATATATTAGGGCCCTGCTTGGAACATGGAGATGTCCAATCTTGTAGCTATAAAAATCTTGTGGGGATAAAGATTTATACAGTTCACCTACTAAAAGTTGTAGTATTAGACTCTTGGTCACATCTTATTGATTATCTCTCGAGGACATTTTAATGTATCCATGCATGTCATTCTTGCATAACATAATCTCTGAAACCTTTACTGCTCCACACTCCAGAAGCTCATGATGAAATGATCCTTTGCCTTTGATGTCTTTAGATTTCAGATGCTGACGTGCTGTTGAATGATTAGTCATCAGTAACATATTATCACTATAATATGTAAGGAAGGGAGGAAAGCGAAAGGAGGAGATGATGGTACAGGAGGTCTCATGGGATTCAGGAGTGCTTTCATGCTCCACTAAAGGAAAATGCTCGAGTATCCTATTTTGTTCAGGATGCATGAAGTAATCTTCTGAAGGGAGCAGTTTCCTGCTATTTGAGTAACAAGCTGTTCCATGAGATTGAATTGGTACTAAATTTCTGAAACTTAGTATCCTGAATTTTTCCACCGACCATCTGATGCTATTGAACTTGCTTGATGGCATCCGTTCATTTTCAGCGAGAGCTAGGAGCAGCTCATGCCAGACTCGTCGCACTTAAGATCTCCACCTAATCATGGGTGCTGTGCCTGTCACGGCAGTCAATTCTTAAAAGGTTTTTTCAGAGAAGCGCTTTAAACTGTTTTGCATTTTAGAAATTTGAGCTTAAAGTTTGTAAAAATAAGTTATGCAAGTTGTGGTAATTGAACCTGAGACCAACCAAAGCAAGCCAAGTCTCTCCACCACTTCAGTTAGACAAGCAATTGATGTAGGTTGGCAGCTTCATTCGTTTATAACCGATCTCTGTGATAGACAACAGACAAAATTCAAATTAGAACGAAATTATTTTTCAGTTACAATTTAATA
This sequence comes from Stipa capillata, assembly GCA_019208055.1. Classification (NCBI taxonomy): domain Eukaryota; kingdom Viridiplantae; phylum Streptophyta; class Magnoliopsida; order Poales; family Poaceae; genus Stipa; species Stipa capillata. The sequence continues at coordinate 150,134 of JAGXJF010004763.1, read as the reverse complement.
TATTCAGCTAAATACAAATTCAATTACAAATAATTTCATATATTTTAGTATGTTTGTAATTTAATATATTTTGAATCATAGATCTGATCTTGTTGTTTGCACACATACGTGGACACAGTCATCATCGTGCAATTACATAAAGGTTCTAGTGGGTCCGAACGGCTCAAAGTGTTTTTGGTGGTGGGACCATACGGCTAAACATACATGATCATGGGTCCAAACGAGTCAGAGAGGTGATGGGGTGGGACCGGACGCCACATAGGGTTTTGGTGGGACCGTAAATATACACTGCTGTGGGATAGGACAACTGAAATAGGGGTTGGTGCGGTCAAACAATTGAGAAAGATGATAGTGGGTCTTGATGAGTCAGATAGGTATTGGTGGTGGGTTCGGATGAGTAAAAGAGGTGATAGGCGGGTCTAGACGAGTTAGAGAGGTGGTGGTGGGCCCGAACAAATCAGAGAGGGTCTTGACAAGTCAGAGAGGTGATGGTGGATCCGGACAAGTCAGAGATGTTATGGTGGGTCGAGTGAGTGAGAGAGGTGATGGTGGGTCTCTATGAGTCAGAGATGTTATGGTGGGTCTAGACGAGTCAGAGAGGTGAAGGTGGGTCTAGACAAATCAGAGAAGTTATGGTGAGTCTTAAAGAGTCAGAGAGGTGATGGTGGGTCCAGACGAGTCAGAGAAGTTATCACGGTTCAGATATGTATTTGTGGACCTGGGTGGCTAAGAGAGATATTGGTGTAAATCCGAATATGGATCCAATGCCTTCGTTCTATTATAGGGTCATAGGGTCACTTAGACTATATACACGGATATTTTGGGAAATGAATATGGGACGAAAAACATCGAGCTTGATTAGCGGGTGGTGATCTGGCTAGGTAGGAGCCAGCAAGCCACCTGAGCGGCTATGGCTCGATGCAACTGCTGCAGGCCAGCCTGCTAGCTACATGATGAATTGCATGGTGGACGGACAGAGCGATATTGGTGAGGTTCAATCCGATGATGGGGATTTATGCCGTCGTGCATGTCCTTAATTTCTTGCAAGGTTAGACCAGCCGGCATGCATGTCCTTAATTTATTGTTATATAGGTCATTGTTCTTCCAAGTGAATATAGACTGTTTTTCCGTGAGGATCACCTCAGGCTTCTTCTGTATTTATCTCTATATAATTCAGAAGATTACAGGTCGTTAGAATTACAATTACCAGCCTGCTGATTACATCCTATTCTATAAAAATGGTTGAAAGCTAAATATCTGCGCGTATCAAATTTGACATGTGCGCGTCGCCTCCGCCGGCCGCACGACCTCTCCAGAACCTGCACGTCGTCTCCACATACTGGTCAATCAGCGAGATAATTACTCATATGCACATGCCAGCCATCAGAATATGTCCCAAGACAAATGAACCAATCAGAGTTTATCAAAACTAGTGATGGATCATAGCAAAGGTGGATCATAGCAGAAGTGCCTCCATCTCCTTTGTAAATTTTTTGAAGATATCACCCTGCAGTTGCCTTACATCTGCTTGCACTTGTTTTGGCAAGACTGAAAGTATTGAGGATATCTCATTCAGTTTGCTGGTGTGAGAGTTCAAAACACACTTACACACAGCTGATCAGGATTGCTCTTTGTGCTGCCTTCAAGGAGTGCTTTGAGATCACTTGTCCCTTAAGCTGTGGTGGCATGTTCGAATAAATTAAAATTTGTGACAGCTTAAAATTTTCTGGAATCTACTACATATAGAACAGTTTCAGGTTCATTCTTTTCTTTTAATGAGGAGAGCTTTTGCATCAAATCCATTTGACATTCAGAGCAACTACATGCATACATACAATTTTTTTATAAAAAAAAGAAAACAGATTTCTTGGTAACAGACATGAAGCACACGATATTACCCCAAAATTCAGGTTCACTTTTCAGTTATAAAAGCATGCACCAGTCCACCTTACATGCTCAGTAGATGAGATTTTTTTTACCTATTCAAAACACCAAAAATATTCGTACTCCAAGTTCACTTGGAATACTGTTATGCTGGTATGACTGAAATGGAAAATCCATGAGACACAAGGCCTAGACCCTAGAGTTTACATCTGCTAACCGGAACAGAGATAGAGAAACTATACATCTTCTGTAACTCGTAAATGTAACTAGGAATATTGCTCTGACTGAAACATTTAGCAGCAAAAGGACTGTTAGTTGGGCATTCATTCTGACTTGATGAATAAGGCAAGTAATTTCTGAGGAACAGAAATTATCGTGATGAAATTTCATAACGACTGTGCCTAGTGTAACAGCCGAACGATTAAACAAAAAAAAATATTCCGCGCGCCCGTTCCCCCGCCTGCCACGTGTCACGGCATGGTTCGCCCGGCGCCGCTCGGCTCCCGCGCCCGCCCCCGCTCCCCTGGCTACCACGCAGCGCGCCCCCGCTGGCCGCCCGTTCGGCTCCCGCCCGGGCCGCTCCCGGCGCGCCACGTGGCGCCCGCCCATGCGTCGCCCCCGGGGCCCCCGGCCGCTCGCCTCCCCCGCCGTCCGACGCGTCGCCGCCGGCCATACCGGCCGGTTGGCCGCGCCCATGCCGCCGCCGCGCGTCTCCCCGCGTCCCGGCCTCCCTCTCTCCTCCTCCCCCCACTCGGTCCTCCCCGCTCGCGCCTCCTCCTCTATCGTCGCCGCCTCCCTCGCCGCTCGCCGCCGCCGCGGCGAGCTCGCCGCCGCTCGTCGCCGCCGCTGTCGAAGCTCCATGCCGCCGCCCGGCCTTCGTCCCCGACGCCGGCGCCACCTCCTCCGCCTCGGCCGACGTCCCCTTCGCCGCCTCGCCCTCGTCGCCGGCGCCGCTCCTCCCATCGCCGCCTTCCACTCCGGCCGCTGCCCTCGCCTCCCTCGTCGGCCCCGCCACCTCGCCTCACCTTGCCGCCGGTGAGCCGCCGCCTCCCCGCCTCCCTTCTCCCCGTGGCCGAGGCCGCCGGCCCGCTTCCCCGGTCGGCCGTGGCCCACGGCCCCGCCTGTCCCCGCAGCCCGCAAGGCCGGCCGCTGGCCAGCCCGCCTCCGCCGCCCCCGGACCCGCCGAGCCCAACCCAGAGACAAAAAAAAAGAGTAAAGAAGAAAAGAAAATAAAAAGGAAAGAAAATAAATAAAAGAAAAAGAATAAAAATAAAAGGGGCCCACTGTTAGTGGCTGGGGCTAGGTCAGACTGAGTATAAAAAGTATTTTTAGGATTTCTGGTATTTAGGGATTTTAGAAAATTGATTAAAATTGCTGAGAACTTCAAAAATTCACCAAAAATTCATATGAACTCAGAAAAATATGAAATTTTTATATTTGGAATCAGTGAAACATGTAGAATCCATTAAAAATAGTTTCAACCATGTAACTATGCTGAAAATTGCAGAATTTAATTAAATACTTTAAACCTTGCATAAATTGCTATAAATTCAATGTTTGCCCAAAAATTATGAAAATTTACCATCATGACCAGAATAGCAATACCTACCCCTGAAAAATAACCCCATATTATATTGATGTCTAGAAAACTAATCAATTAGCAAATTGGTCCATTAGGGTTTAACCGATCGCCGCAAAGCCCGATTTCTGACCCTCGCCCCAAAAGGAACCAAACCCTAATTCCAAGTAGTTTTAATTGTAATACTTAGTATCGTTGTGCATTCATATATATTCCATGAAATGTCATGCTGAAATCTTATCGTGTATTATCCGTTCTCTTCGTCGCCGTTTTGCAAAATCCCAGAAACCGTCGACGAGGGAGTGGAGCCTCAGCAGCTCGAGTTCCAGGAACCCGAGGAATTCCCCAGTCCAAGCAAGCAGAGCTTGCGGCATTGCCATGCTATCTCGTCATTGTTATTCAATTCTCGTACATTCTGCTAAAATTTACTTTCGAGTTCAACGCGTTGTGATGTTATGATCCTAGTAGGCTTTAACCTGATGATTAATCAACTTGAACCCTAATAAGTGAGATGAGAGTCGTGGGAGCATGATTGTGGGATGGGTTTGTAACAACGATGTGGCATGCTCGAGCCCGAAATCGAGATTGGCAGCTCGAGCCCGAATTCGAGCCATCGGGTGTTACAGCGGCGATCCTGGCGGGATGCTTCCTGATAAGCCGTTAGACAATTGGTTGTGAGGGAACTACGGGTGTCCTTTGGTTGGTTCCCTCTCGCTGAGGACTAGCTACCCTTATGTGATGGACCGTCAGAGTCTCCGTGGGGATATGCCATGAGAGGATTCATGGGTTAACGAGCAACCAATGTCTCTTTAATAAGAAATTTTGAGCTGCATGATGTTGATTTACTCAGTCTTCTCATGAGTTCCTGTTAATGACATGATGTTGATCTATTTGATCACCGTATGAATTCCTGTTGCAAATATGATATGATAGGTGGATCATGCCATGCCTTTAAAGATGTTCACTAGCATGATAGGACTAATGTCTTATTCTAATCAATGCCATGTTAATTTCATGTCCAAGCACTATTAAGACTTGCGAGTACTTTTGTACTCATTGGTAGTTGTTATTGCATGATTAGGAATAGGTGAACCCTCCCTCGGCGATTATTTCCCGGACGATGCTTGACTTGGTTGCCTCTTCAGCTTTTCGACTCTGTGGACTACTGTAGGGTATTTTGGGTTCTTTTGGAGATACTAGCTTGTATCTCAGGGTAACTGCATACTTCCGCTGTTTATCTCTCGTACTTAAGACCTTCGAGCCAGTTGTGTGTAAGATAACTATTTGCCCAAACGTAAGGGATGTGAATTATTATCTAGTAATCCTCCCTGTAGAGTTCGTGTGATGGTATTCAGAGTTGGTTACCACGTCTCTTTGTGCACAGTGCGTGTATGATTGAAGTTTGCGAAGGGACGGTAGTGAGTTGGTACGAATCTTCTGTGCGAGGTTCGTGATTGCGAGTCGAGTGACCCGCCAGCCGTGATGCGGTTGCCGGCTGGGCAGGGTGTGGACGACAGTGTCGGGCCTTCGGGTGACCCACCAATTCATGCTTCGGCCGATTGGGTTAGGGTGTAGACACAGACGTCGGGCTCCTCTCGTAGTTGCGAATCGAGTGACCCGCCAGCGAGAGCTGGGCAGGGTGTGGACGACAGTGTCGGGCCTTCGGGTGACCCACCAATCCGTGCTACGGCCGATTGGGTTAGGGTGTGGACACACACGTCAAGCTCAACTCGCCGGAAGTCGAGTACTAACCCGCTACAGGGTCTTTGGGAACTATATCTGGCTCATTGAATGATGTCCGTTTCTGGCCGGCTGTTCCAGCAATTGTATGCAGTGCTGGTCGGTGTCGAACCCTGAGGTGGTTGTTCGGTCTTTGACGGTGTATTGTTCGTGAGTCAGATACTGTTCCGGGTCCCGACACCTAGAAGGGCTTAAATTCCAAACAATCTCACAGAACTAAATCACGATTTCAAACTGTCAAGCAGAAGAAAATCGCATGGTCGTGTGCACCAAAGAGAGATACCAAGCAATACTCGGTTTACGAATTCGCCCAACGAAATGGCCACTGCAGACATCCGAACTATTTCTTACACGCATCATCCAATCACAAGGGGATTCATCTAATTTACTTCAAGCTATTCTCAACTTCCCCACAATCTTCCCAAAATGAACGGGATTGTGAGGTGTCCCATGGTTTGATTCGCAAAGAAGGTTAAGGGGGCTGTTACTCACAAGGCGGCGAAGAAGCCGAGCCACTTGAGGAAGGAGCTGCCGAAGCCGAGGCCGCCTCCGAGGACGAGCGCATGGATGGCGAGCTTCCGCGCCGCTACGCCCAGCTCCCGCAGGTCCGACTCGATCAGCCCTGCGCCGCCGCCCGCCGGGCCTGTCTTCATCTTCAAGTACGACGCCATCGTCTTCCGCGTTGCCGAGCGCGAGACCTCACAAACCCCTCCAGCTCCGGGAGAAGGAGATAAAGCGGGAGGGCTCGACGTGCTGCAACCGCTCCGTCACCGGCTTCGAGTCCGCTAGGGCTTCGCGGCGACGCGGTAAGATAGGGAGACGGCGAAGGACAACCGAGGGGTCGGAGACGATAGCCGCCGGGGTGACTTAGAAATTTAGCTAAAATTTAGCTCAAGCAACAAAAAACAGGCAGCAGCAGCTTCCCTATTCCCTTCCCCATCGCATCCCGTTCTCCATATGCCACCCTTCGTTCCCCATTTCTACCAAACGCATTTGGTTCTGCAAATTCCCAACCGGCGGCCGCGGAGAGCTCCCCCTCCCGCCACGGCCGCGACCATCTCCGACCGGCTCGAGCAGATTCCTACCCTTCTCTCGTCTCGTGCGTCGTGTTCAAACTCCAAACCCTCGCGCGGAGCGACCCCGGCGACGGCGATGGATCTCCGCCGTCCGCCGCGCTCGACGTCGGGTGGCGTCGAGCCCAAGATCCGCCAGGTCGGCTTCTCCACCCCCGACGCTTCGGCCCCCTCCGAGCCCCTCGCCGCGCCGCTGCCGCAGCCGGGCCGGGCGGCGACTTCTCGGCGGGCTCGCTCTCCCCCGTCATGATCCCGCCTCCGCGCCATGCCGACCACCTCTTCCCCGACGCCCTCCTCGCCTCCTCGGCGCCTCAGCTTTCCTCCATGAGCTTCGATGCCGCGTCTGAGCTCAAGTCGCTGGAAGAAGTACGCTTCCTGATTCAATTATGTTTGATAGTTTGTCAAATTTTAGATGAAGTACGCTTCCTGATTCAAGTGGCTGGAAGAAAAGGCAGGGATGGCTGAGAGCATGGAATTGAAGTGAAGATGCTTATCAAGCTGAGATAACTTGTAGAACTTGGTGTTGTGTAGAATTAGTATTCGGTAGAATTTTCTGTGTTGCATTCTTGACTTTGCAAGGCCAAGCTGGGAGATTCCTGTTTGTTTTTGGTCTGAAATTGTATTGTCAGATGTAAGAGATTGTTTAATCTTGAATTGCAATTGATCGGTTGTTTCTCCACTATAACATACGAGTCTTTTGTCATGTTCTTAAAGTTAAATTGAAATAGATCCGATGGTAAAACTCTAAGCAGGTTGTTTCTCCTTTTCTGACATAAAATGAGTTATCTGTTTCATTTCTCCAGAATAAGCGAGCGAGTCCAGCTATCTTTGGGATTAAGCGAACGAGGGAATCAGGAATGAGTAAAAGAGATTGTCGTTTCTGATAACCGGAACAATGGATCAGAACTGTGCACTCTAGTTGCTTCGGCTTCATCCGATGGTATCATAAGAATTTGGGATGGTATCATAGTTGCTACGGCCTAATGGCATTTTTGTCAATGCCATTTGTGGTCACTGCTACTCTTAGCCTTATGATAAGACTTGGTCTCCTTTTAATTTCTTTATGAGATACATGTGAAATGTAGCCATCTTTTTGAATCATTTTTTAAATTTGGTTATTTAGTTTATCATTGACTTTGTTAAAAAACAATCACTTGCTTTTATTGTGTGTTATTATTATAGTTTTCATTAATCATGCTTAAAGTTATACACTTTTTTTAAACCCTGATAATATGCTTGTTTGTGACCTGAAAAAACTATGCTTACTAATCCTGCCTATCTGAAATCTTTGGCCATTGGAGATGTAGCCCACTGTGAGGGTGGCTCTGGGCAATCTGAGTCCGTCTGATGGGGATTTGTTGGCTCGTGGGCGTTGCGGGGAGCAACGGACTCAAAGATTTAGTACCACATGGGTTATTCAGCTGCGCTACGACCGTTTTGTAAACCGACGCGCTGATGCTTGTGTGGTCCTTCGGGGACGCCCGATAAAATTGGAACGATTGTGCAAGGATGACATGCACAAATCGAGAAATGGTCCAATTTTTTTAAGATTCGCGTGCCGGTCCTTTTTCTCTTCCAGATATGCCCCTAGAGCCTTTTGTCCCCGCCCTTGTGTATTTTCTGATCTTACAACAAGGTCCTTTTTTCTTCATGCTATTTTTCAGCTACTCCATCCCTGCTATTTAATATTGCAGCTGTGCTTTCAGACTTTCAATTTTATTATGAATACGCCCTTTCACTTTTGTTAATCGTTCTTATCTTGCAACAAAGTGCCAGTGGAGCTTCACTTCTATGGTTTGGACCCCTGGATTCTTCAGAACATCAAATTCGCCCAACTTACCATGTTGACGAGCAATTGAATGTATATGCCGCCCGTTTATCAACGCAGGCTTGAAGTCCCAGCCTTCAACGTTCTTCGGGACGCATACATCGTAGAGCATCTTCCCCAACACGCCATCGGGGTTCCTGCTTTCGACGCTCGGCATGTTGAACAGCTCAGGTTTTGGTGCTTCGTTGCTGCTCTCATGGTACTCCATGGAGCTCGGTAAGAAGAAATGATCAGTTGGATCATTAGGTAGCATTCTTAACCTATCATTGGAGCTCGGAGCAGTTTTATGGAGATCGCGGACCGACTGGGGCGTGCCACCGTGCTCACTTGTGCCCACCTCGTAGCCATTAAGTCGTCTTATTCAGCTCATGTGAAGCGCTGAAGCTTTATGAGTAGCTCAGTCACTGCGGCTCGGTATTCCTCAGCGATGCTTGTAATGACCTGAATGACAGATGGTGAAGAGACAGTTATAAGCAGACAATACAGTATGTTCTACTCTTTCATGTGGGCAAAGTAGAGATAAAAGAGTGATAATCATCCATGTAAAAAGAAGGCTTCTAATACAACTTAGCAGTGTGATTGAGAAAATTTGATTGTTGGAAATAATTGTCCAATTGAACTTACTAACAGTTGCTAACGATATTTAGACTTTACTGATTAACCAAAGCATCTATAGCTTCTTAAGAAGTCAAAATAACATGTGATTTTATTAGTGGTAAATGCATCAGACGGAAACCACTTCATATAAGCACCTATAATCCATGTAACTAAACAGCTAGCTCCCTCTAGCTCCCTCTCAGAGCAAGCCACATCATCTAAAATAACTACAGCCGTCAGAATAAATACGAGCGTCCCGGATCAAATTCAGAACCCAGTCCAAGTCACCAAGCAAGCCCAGTTTTCCTTATCCGGCAAAGCCCAGGTTGAATACGATTAGGATGCAACCACACAAGCTCAGCATATTTTTCCTTCTCCAATCCTGTTCCCCATTCTCTTCCCCTTCCTCTCGCTTCTGCAACCGCTGCGAGCATCGATGGGACGATTGATGGGCGAGGTGAGCAGTCAGAGTTAAGTGTGTTTTTATTCTCTTCGGCTCTTCTCCCGCTATCCTTAGCTACTCTATTTTACTGGCCAGCCGCCACCGGCACCCGACTCCACGCCCACACCCCAGCCCAGCCACTGCATTATCCGCCGTGAGTAGGCTTGAGTTTGCATTATTTGGTTCTGCCGGTTCTATTAGTCGCTGTTCTGTTGTTCCTTTGGCCGAACTATGCCATCATTTTCTTGTTCATATTCATACTATGAATTTACCATTTGTGCAGTCATTCTCTAAAATTATTACTCTACTTTGTTGCGCATCAGATTCATTATGCCCTTTTCTTCAAGACCACATGAGTACATCCAGTATGGTTGTGATGGCTTCTAAGGTATGCAAAGTATTCGAATGCACCTACAAGCACTTATATTATCTATCATCCTTTGATATGGCTTTAATTGTTTCAAACATAATTGTAACTATTGTTTTGAACTTTGAAGTGTGTGAGATATATGTGTGCTGTTTCAAAAAAATTTTAAGCAAACAATATTGAATGAAGTTTAAATTTAAGATGTACTGCGTGTTTGCTGATTTTATGATATATGATGAAATGCTTGTCTAAATGTATGTGATTTATGATGGAATGCTTATATATGTGATAGAATAATACTTGTGTCTATCAATGAACTGTTTTTTAGAAAGCATTACTAGCAGTTCTTGAGGCTAGCTAAAAGCAGAAAAAACTAACCAAAGTAAAACAACCATCAACAACGGGTACCTAAAGAAGTCCACAAGTGAGGAAACATTCATCAACGACGGAACATAGAAATGGACTGTCAGTGAGGGTATCACCATCAACAATAGGGCTCATGATGACACCATCGATCCAGATGAAGTCATCAACGACGGGTTACCTAGTGAGGCAGTCAGTCCAAATGAAACTATCAACAATGAATTGTCTTTTATGCCCGTTAGTCCAGATGAACTCATTAATGATGGATAGAGAAAGCACCACGTCGTTGATTATCAACACCATTAACGATGGATAGTGAAAACTACCTACTGTTGATAAGTTCGAGTGAAATATCTATCTTTAATGATCTGAGATCGTCAACGATCAACGACAGTTGGCCCATCAGTGATGAGAATTTCTGTACTTTATAAGCCTCAAGGAGTAGATTGTCGAGGCGTTGCCTACAGAGTTTGTCCGTGTAGTGGATGACCAGCTACTGCGAGACAATTCTAGCATCAGCTTGGAAGGTTTTCTTGCACCGGTATTTGAGCTGGGTTTGCTCTGCTCCAGCGACTCGTCTGACCACTTGACCAGAGGATGACGATGAGCGATGTGGCTGTGAGGTTGAAAAAGATCAAAGTGGAGGTGGTACTTTGGTAATGCTCCGAAATGGAAATTCGTGGTGGAATAGAATACCAAAAGAGCCAGTACATACATGATTAAAGAGTATGATCCACTACCGGATTTTCTACCTTTGCCGTGTGCCCACGGCACACGGCGAAGGAGGAAAAACACTCGGCAAAGCGTTTGCCGAGTGTAACACTCGGCAAACACCGCTCGGCGTACACCCTGCCGGCAAAGTCCTGTTTGCCGAGTGTTTTCTATCGCGCACTCGGCAAACTATTTGCTGAGAGTCAAATCCGACACTCGGCAAAAAAAAGCAACTAAACGGTAGGAGTGCCCTAACGGCCACTTTGCCGAGTGTCGGCGGCACGCACTCGGCAAAATAGGACACGTGGCGCTCCTACAGCGCTGCCTGCGGTGGCCGTTTGCCGAGTGTCGGCATCCGGTGTCGGACCCCAGATTCCATCACGGAGAGCCTTAGGAATAATCACCCGCTAAGTCGGAGCTTCAACCCCGACCTCAACTCACGGGGGTCAAATCCGAGAGGAGTGGAGTGATATGGCTTCGAATAGCCCGAGACGTCAACCCCAAAGCTTACTCTGGCAATTTAATGCACGGAGTAGTAGGGTGATATGGTCTCCTCACTCTTTCCCACTGAGCCGGAGCATCAACCCCGACCTCGTCCCGGCAATTAAATGCACGGCTGGAGTAGGGTGATATAGCTCCCAACATCTCAGTGGAGAGTCGCTTCACAGGGGTGACTAAACTTAATAGCTCTACGATATAAAACCTGAAATCCTCCCTGCATCACGCACTTCAATCATACACGCATTGCACATGACACAAGGGGAAGAACAAGCCAGCACCATCACAGAGACTCTACGACGAAACTGCAATAATACTAGCTTTTCTGAAACTTAACAGCATATATATACAATCAAAAGATGCTTACACAGCGGAAGTTCTAGTTTGGCTGAGAAGCCTAAAGGTCGGGCCAAAATAGCGGCAGAAATAACCAGGCTGCCGAACCCTGGGCAGGATCACTGCCTGGGATCCCCAGCGACTAGTCGGTGTCGGGATCGACTTCAACGTAGAAACCCTCCGCTGCAGGAGCGGTTTCCTCTGCACACAAATCATCAACGAATGCAAGATGAGTACACAAGGTACTCCGCAAGACTTACAAGGGGAAAATAGTATTAGATGCATCAGGTATCAAAAAGGGGCTATTTGTGGACTATTTTGCAGAAAGCTAATTTGTCATTTGGCAATACCTGTAGGTAGATTGAAATCCGTCTACTGGAATATTTGCAAACGAGACGAGCTGAAATTGCATAACACGAAACCCTCGATCCTTCCTCGACCACCAGGGAGAAAGCGATCGCTAACCCACATCCTTAGAGTTGGCCAGTTTTAGATTAGGGTTATACTTGTCTAATTCGACGCAGGTAATCACCAAGCTGTCCTTAACCGCGGACACGGCTATTCGAATAGTTTAAACCCTGCAGGGGTGTACATCTTTACCTACACGTATCAATCGTCTCCTAATGCCATCGCGACTTACACACTTTCACGAGGTGTGCTGGCGGAGGGAGATTGAACACGACCTTTACAATGTTTTCGACTTAGGCATGAGCCGCCCTTATGGGCTAATCCACGAACGACAGTTCGGCCGATACTTCGCCGTGGTCCCGCTAGTTGTGTCAGGTGATACATCCCCGGTCCCGGACCGTGTGTAACCCTCACTCCTATATTGTTGCACCACACCACCTTCTCATTTTCCACGCACCCAAATCCACGAAAACGGCAAACTATGCGGCTCATCACCTAAATCTAGACAAATTATTCGGTCGGGGGTGGCCCATAACACCCGTGTAGTAGTACGCAAATCTTGGGTCAATGTACGCCAGAAACCGGTCCTTGTGGGATTAACGAGACAACCCACCATGCTCCCAGCATGGCCTCTCGTCGATGCCCGATTTGAGATTAGTCCGGTTATTAATCACGTCCCGGTGAACACCCACCTAACCGCTAACCCATCCAGAGTATTGTGTTTTGTCTGCCATCTCAGGAATTACGACTTCTACACAGCTAAGCACGGCTAAGCATCATTAGCTATATAAACAATATCAACACAAGTAATTCACTCTAAATAGGTTGGGAGGGTCGGTGGTGTTGATTGAGCGACAAAGTAAGTTTTCATGCAACGGATAGGGTTCACACTTAGCATAAAATATCAGTGGAACGCATGCAATACGATTTTGAAAACAAATAATAAATTGCAAATAATGGGTTATCCTCAAGATGGTCAAAGGGGGCTGCTTGCCTTGCGGTTCAGAGACTAGGGCTTGTTCCTGTTCAAAATTATACTCGTCGAGATCCTCCGGCCCTATCAGAAATAACGAAACACAGCAAACAAGCGCAGTGTGAACACCACGAGGATGAACTTCAGCATGAGATGCAATGTATGCCATGAGCTAGAGGATTCGAAATGCAAACTAACGCAACTAGAATCAGGTTAATCGGAGTCCGGACGTGCAAGATATCGCGATCCGAAGACTTCCGGGGGTTCGGGGAAAACCCTAATTGGAGTTTTTAGTCAATTTTACTTTTCCTAGCATGCAAACATGGATGAACATGATGTAATTGAATAGTTTTCATTTCTCTAAACATTTTGATACATCAGTTGCAATTTTCTGAGTTCGGATGAATTTCTTATGAATTAACAAGATTTAAACCAATTCAAACCCCTTTGTTGTATTTTTCTCAGCAAAATAAAAGGAAATACTCTTATTACTCAATATAACTCTAGCTACAGAGAATGACAAGTGGGCCCCTAAGTCAACCTGGGTCAACATAGACCAAGTCAATGACATGGGGGACCCACGGGTCATATAATTCTCCTTTTTCTTTTATCTTATTCTCATATTCTGACACATGGGACCCGGCTGTCATCCTTACATAACCATTTGAGCTCATTCAACACACTGGTTTGCCATTAATCTGCCCTAACCGAACTCCTGAGCAATGATTAATTGCATTAATCGCAGTCAGCATTAATCCAACTATTAAATGAACCCTAACTAATTTAACTACCTCACTGACCTAGCTGTCTAACTAACCGAGCTAACTAATCTAACCCAAATAACTAACTACTCTAACTAACAAATCTAAATAACCTAACCATTAACTGATCTAACTAACCTAACAATTAACTAATTAACCGAACTAACCTACTAACCAACTAATTAACTAACATAACTACACTAAGCTACAAACTACTACTTCCACTAACTAGCTGCTAACTAATCTAACTTCTTCAATTACTAACCTAGCTAACTAACCGGCTGCTCAGCTAACTACTAACCTAATTACTCTGTCTGATTAGCAATAAGCAGGAATTATTAGCAATAAGTACCACAGTTAGCATTAATGTTGCATCAGTTAATGTACTCAGCAATCAAGGGGTGCTTAATTTGCCCTAACGACTTAATTAAACGGCCATTAAGGCCTAGGCCACTGGTCGGGACCGCCACTGCCTTTGGCTCGGCCGACGGGTGCTGCTGGGGCGGCGGGGTCCTGGGGACGGCGGCGAGGTGGCCACGGCGGCGGGCTTACCGAGGGCGGCGGGAGGTCGGCCGGCGACGGGGCGGGGGTGTGGTGGCGCGAAGCAGAGGAAGCGGCGGGGCTTGGGTTGGCCGACGGCGACGAGGGCACGGGGTGTTGGCTCCGGGTGGTGGCGACGAGACGGCGGAGTCGAGGTCGGAGGTGGGGCACCAGAGCGGCGACGAGCTCGGCGAGGTGGAGCCGGAGGGAAGGCGGCGGGGTGGCTCGGTGGCGTCGGGTGTGAGGTCGCCAAGACGGGGCAGCGCGGCGACGAGGGCGGCCGGAGGAAGCTAGAGGGGCGGCAGCGCTCGGGTGGCGAGCTCCGGGAGAAGGCGGTGACGAGCTGGGCGACCGGCGGGGAGCAACCGGAGGAGGGCGGCGGCCGAGAGAGCTCTAGGCGGCGGAAGGACGGGGGAAGGGAGAGAGAACCGGGCGGGGGCGCCGAGATGAATAGAGAGAGAGGGGGGCGCGAAGTAGCCAAGGAGGGCTCTTAAGGGGAGGGGGCGGCGAGGTGGCGCAGGGGCAGAGCGGAGGCGCCACGCGGCAGCAGCGGCAGAGGAGAAAACCGGGGGCGACGGCAGGGAGAAGAGAGAGAAGTGAGAAGAGAGATGGGGGGGTGCGGAGCGGGTCGGATGGGCCGCGCGGGGAGGGAATGGGCCAGGAGAAAGGGGGCCCGGCCGAGGGTTAGATAGAAATAGGTTTTCTAATTTCTTTTTATTTTCTGCTTTGCTAGTTTGCTTCATTTCAAAAATAGTTTCAATCTAACCTGAAATTTTCAAACCAGGTTCAAATAAAGAATCTACTCTACCACTCAACAAGAGTGTGCTGATTCCTTTTGTTTCTTTTGAATGTGTTTATAAATTTCAACTTTATTTTTAGTTCAAACCGATCCGAACTACTCCTGTTTAGGTGATTCAATTTTAAATTTTAGATGCATGTGTGCTATGCCATGCCATGATATGCACAAACGACAATACTAGAAATTGGGGACGTTACATCCGGACACTCGGCAAATATGAACTCTTTGCCGAGTGCATGATACTGACACTCGGCAAACGCTTGCAATTTGCCGAGTGTATTTTACTGGCACTCGGCAAACTCCCTACACTTTGCCGAGTGCCGTGGAAGGGCACTCGGCAAACTGCGTACCAAATGGCAACAAAAAATGTCAGTTTGCACAGGCTTGCGCCACGTGTCACCTTTGCCGAGTGCTGCACTCGGCAAAGCCTGGTTTGCCGAGTGTAACACTCGGCAAAGTGTGCATCAATTTTTTGTTTTGTTTTCATTTCCAAAAATCCCTGCAATTCAAAGCAATTTATATATCCCCATATCCCCATATCCCCAGCACCCCATATCACGTACACATCACATACATCACATACATCACATAAACAGAATATCACAAATGTCGCATATCACATAATCACATATCACATATCACATATTAGTTTAATCAACAGAATATCACAAATAAGACAAAGTACGAAAACAACACGACATAGTCAAACCCTAAAGGAATACTCCAAAGCGGAGTCAATGTGACCACGGCTCCCATCGGTGCTGCGAATATCCAACTCCGGGCTCATTCGATGCCGCTGACAGATTCTGCAGAAAAGAGAGAATATAGATCAGTTTGGTATTTCAGAAACTAGAATCAGTGATTAGAAAGTTATAAAGTGACTCACAGTGCCGGGTGGAGTATTTGGAGTAGGTTGAGGAGGAGGGGCTGGCATCGCTGGCGGAGTTTGTCCGATTGCAGCATAGACACCCCTCATCATTTCGTACATTTGCGTGCGCTCTGCCGTCAGCCTCTGCTCGATCCTCTACTCGATGGACGCCTCTAGTTCCTCCCGTTGCCTCCTTTCCTGTTCCAGCTGGGCCTACAGTATTTCATCCGAATGTTACAATGCAATGCAAAAGTATGTAAAAACCATGGATGACGAATGAAATAAGAAATAACCTGGAGTTCGTTCATCTGGAACCGTGTATGCCCTGGGCAAGGGCGTATTGCCGGGCTGGAGGTCGTGCTCTGGGCTCGAAGCTGAGAGAGGGAGGGAGTGCAGGCCGTATCGATTGCGCCGTCGCCAATCCAGAACCGGCCATGCTTCTTGCCTCCTCCCACCCTCATAACCACCTCCCCATCAAGGTCATGTGCGCTTGGATCGTACTCTGGGCCGTGGACTGCCTTTGCCATCGATGTGTATCCATCGAGGCGACTGTGGACGGTCTTGTTGCTGTACGCCGAGGGCGGGTCTTCCGGATTATAATTGACGCCGCGCATCGCCTTCGACTTGTGGGCCAAAGCGTAAGCCATGAACTGGGAGCAAGGCTGACCTTCGTTTGCCGCCGACTGCCAAAGAAAAGCAATATGAACAGAATTGAACATTAAAATAAAGAAATGCGTTTGCGTATCCATCTAGCCGCGTATCCAGCGAGGTTGAGGTTGCCTTGATGGTGTGGTGCACCTCTCATCAACAAACGCCGTTCCCGACAAGCGTTGTGATTCTCCTCCCACGCGGGGTCGCACCACTTGTCCACGATCTGCGCCCAGCACTGCAGATCGAGGGCGCACCACCTCGGAGGCACCTACGGCATCAAGTACATGATATATAAGAAGATAAAATTAAGCGTAAGTAATTTCAGAAATAATAAGTATTAATGTACTACATTTACCCGTATGTATTGATCCCGGGTCAGCTTCATGGTCCTAGCGTCTCTTTTAGTGACCCTCTCCCCAAGGTGTTCCGCGTGGAATTGGACCACGGCCTGGACGCGCGCCTCGTAGTACATGTCCTTGACTAGTTTCTTGGCGGCTTTGTCAGCCACAGCATCGGCCTTAGCCTCGTATCCCGGCTCGCATCTAAAAAAATCGTGCATATAGACACGATGTATCCAGTCATTATTTCAAGAATGTCCAAGCAGTGCGATGTATTGAGTAATGTAGTGCGGAAAAGACTTACCCACAACTCGGCCTTCACCCGCTCAACTCTGTTGGCGAACTCCCTTCCATCCCGATCACGGGCGTCCGGCGCGGCGGAGTAATGGGCCCATGTGTACGCCGGCTCGAGAACTCCGCTAAACTGCACCATGCCAGGGAACTTCTCCTTGATCAAAAGTCCAAGGATGCCGTTCACATGGCGTGCGTGATCACCCGCACCAACCTTCTGCCAACCCCTACCCAAGTGATTAAGATAAATTATTAGTTTCTATTGTAATTTTGAACATACCAAAGGAAAAAATAGTGACATGTACATCTAGAGTTAATTACCTCTCTCCATCGGGTCGAATAAGCGGGCGTCTTTCTGAAGGTATCGGTCACCTCGGGAGGCTCGAGGGACCTCGCAACCACACACGAGAAGAAGTAGAGGAAGAGGTACCCCCTGCCTCCTGCTCCACCCCTGCCTCCTCCTCCACCCCTGCCCCCTCCTCCACCCCTACCCCCTCCTCCACCTCTACCTCCTCCTCAGAGACAGAGTGAGCGGAAGGTACAGAGTCAGACCTAGACGGCGCTGAAGGTACAGGCGACTCTGGCCTCCTCCCGCCTCCACCCTTCCCTCGACCCCTGCCTCCACCCCTGGGTCTACCCCGAGATCTCTTCCTGGACCCTTCAGCTGCATCGGACTCTCTCCCCTTCGCTTTCGAGTAAAGCGACGCTAACGTCTTCCTCATACCGCCCACCATTGTTCAATCACCTGCACAGATAATACAGCTAAATATCAGCGACAATAAGATCTATGCATGCTCTCCATACAAGTCATACTTGGAACCAAGAATACAACAAATAGGTTCACATTTCATGATTACTAGAAGCCTTCATGAAATGGAAAGAGGAGACAGAGAGCTAGAAGTTGGAGTGTGACATCCATGCTCTAACGAATCTGGCTGTGTGACATCACTCTTTTCAAAATCAATAGTAACATCAGTGCAACCAAACGATTTTTTTACCAAACAAAAAATACTACTTAATAAAAGAATAGCCTCAATTGAAACAAATAGTTAGAAATTAACATACACCTAAATAGTTAGAGATAACAAATATTTGTGGTGGGTTGATAGCAACTAATTTCTTTTTAGCCAGCCAGCTGTTAACTACTTGCTATATTCTCTGCAAGTAGTTTTGTTTGTGGATGTAATTACTGAATTTCGATTTCTCTAATCCTAAAAAAATCCAAAGAATTAACAGGATAGCTAGACAACAAAGAAATGGCATGGATTTCTCTTTTAGTTTGTTAGAATCATTTTAGGAAGAATCCTCTTTATTCCAAACTGCTAATTATGCATATGTGAATCTAAATTTAAAAAAAACCTATGGGAATCTCTCTCTATATGAAAGTCCAGATGAATATAAAATAAAACGGATAGTAGAAGCAAGCTGCTGATTTCTTGTAGCATACGTACAAATTGAAGACCGATGACATTTGTTCTCCAAAACTGGTGAAACCGATTGTTATTAATTCGTGATTACAAGTCAAACAACCATAAAGGAAGCATTTGGTGAAGATTCAAATATTCTTACTCTAACCAGTATATCCAATGTCTCGCTAATATCATCGCACAGGCAACCAACTGAAGTTGTGCTAGCTAGCTGCGTTCTTGGTGCAGCATATACTATTTTCCTTTTTCAAAGGTCAACTCCTTGAAATGGGATTGGGGCCAGGCCAATCTTGAGAAGGTCAACTCCAGACACCATTGCACAGCTGTGTTTAGAGAATTGAACTCACTACTTCTAGATTTATGCACAGGTAGAGGGCTTAGCAAGCAAGATATAGCCGTACCTTCTTCCTCGGGTGGCCGGTGGAGCTCGGGGGAGGGAGGCGGATGAGGAGGCCGGCGAGCTCGGAGGAGGAGGCCGGCGAGCTCGGAGGAGGAGGGCAGGGGGAGGGAGGCCGGCGAGCTCGGGGCGGGAGAGGGAGGGAGGCGAGCTCGGGGCGGGGGAGGGAGGCTGGCGAGCTCGGGGCGGGGGAGGGAGGCCGGCGAGCTCGGGGCTTGGTGCAGCGGCGCGGCAGCGGCGTGAAGGAGCTGCGTGGGGGGCGGCGGCCTGGGCGGAGGAACGGGGCGGGGCGGAGCGGCGCGGTGGGCGGCGGCCGGGGCGGAGGAGCGGGGTCGGGGCGCGGCAGATCTAATTTTGGGGCGCGGTAGATTTGGTGAAGAGATTGGGCGCGCAGGGAACCCTAATAAAAATTCTTTGCCGAGTGTCGTCCCTCGGGCACTCGGCAAACCCGGGAGTTGAACCTTTGCCGAGAGCAACACTCGGCAAACATTCCCTGTTTGCCGAGTGTCAGAACACGGACACTCGGCACACTAACAGCCTGCCATGTGTTCCCACATGTCCTCCTTTTTGCCGAGTGTCCTAC
This sequence comes from Stipa capillata, assembly GCA_019208055.1. Taxonomy (NCBI): domain Eukaryota; kingdom Viridiplantae; phylum Streptophyta; class Magnoliopsida; order Poales; family Poaceae; genus Stipa; species Stipa capillata. The sequence goes on along the minus strand of JAGXJF010004763.1, from coordinate 130,680 downwards.
TTGTTGCCGAGTGTTACACTCGGTAAAATCCTTGAATATGAATTCCACAATCACAATACTTGTATACCTAATACATTTTTTATCTTATATACCTCAATACATTTTTGACATGTAATATACTACATATAAGTTTTTCTGTAGGAGTTTCCATAATTTTTGAGTTGATTTAATATTTTCTAAAGTTTAAATGCCTAGAAATGCACTTAATGGCTTAAATATAGCAAACATACCCGGAAAAATGCCAAATTTTGACATGTCACATGTAATTGTGTATGTTGACTGTGGAAAAGGTTTCAAGTCCAACCGATAAAGCAGCGGTCGCTTCGCATGCAAACCTGACTCGTTCTCTCTCGACACATAGTTTCTTCCTCGGAGATGGTCCCGTTTCTAAGCAATCTACGTGACAACTTTTGTGAAACATTTTAAAATTTTTACCAGAGCCTCCAGGAGTCATATCATGACACCATGCCAAGTCTCATAATTTTCAGACTTCGTTTCCTTTTTTTAAAATTATAAAACCAATAAGCCACACGTTGGTGATCATGTATCGGGACTCAGATGTTAGAAATTTCTTTTCATTTCTTGAGAAAGCCCAAAAACTAGACTCAGGAACATAAATATCAATTTTCTACCCATTTTATTCCATATTTTCAAACACTTACAGATCAATTTGACTTATATCAAAAAATTCCTAGAAATGCAGTTAATGAATTAAATATAGCAAACAAATCTGAAAAAATGCCAAATTTTAAAATAGAATATCATATGATGTATGTTCAGAGGGAAAAAAATTTCAAGGTCAGTGGAAGAAGAAAAAAAAATGTTTGCCGAGTGCCTCTAACGGACACTCGGCAAATAAGAATGTTTGCCGAGTGTCCGTTAGACGACACTCGGCAAAGGAGGGTCGCGCCGTCAGCCACCGTTCGGTGGGACACGTGGCGCCGTGTTTGCCGAGTGCGCTAATGTGCCGAGTGTTTTATCCCGTGTTTGCCGAGTGCCTTAATTTGCCAAGTGTTTTTTCCCGTGTGTGCCGAGTGTCTTTTGTTTGCCGAGTGCTTTTGTTCGGCACTCGGCGTAGATGGTGCTTTGCCGAGTGTTCGATAAAATGCACTCGACAAATATGTAGACACTCGGCAAAATAGGATTTTCCGGTAGTGATCAGATCAGCTCTGTGCATGCGTATGAGCATTCGAAAGTAGTCAAAAGTTAAACCAACTATGCTCTCTGCTTTAGATATCAAATCAAACAAATGAGTCTTAATTAAAGCTGCTACGAATCAGAAAGCAGTGCGGTGAAGAATTAAAGCAGGTAAAGAGAAGGAGTTCATGTGGTAGTTAGCGATCAAGCAGTGACGGAAGCATCCATCCATCAAGCTAGGTAGCAACATGCAATGGATCGAGACACTTGGGACTTTTGTGAACCGAGTCCCTCATTTTCCATTGTATCTCATAACAGAAACAAAGTGTACTGCAGCAAACTAGATAGAGGGAAGACACTGTCAGAAAAACCCACTGCCCGGTCTTTAAGTACCGCAGGGCAGAAAAACTGGCGGCACCTATACCCATCAGTCTTTAAGTATCAAAACAATCCTATTACAGACTGATCTCAATCAGCAATTAGGTATAGTTCCAAACAACCACGAAACAAACTGGAGATGGTCCTTGAATTGACAGGCACAGAAGCAAATTAAAGCATAATACAGATATAGAGGAGCACCAAATTAAATATAGATGTGGAGAGGAATGATGAGCTTCGAAGAAGACGAATTGGGTGGCAAGGCAGGTGTCGTTGAATTGCTTGGAAGCAGCAGGGGAGACGAGATATCGCCTGCTATTAGCCTGCAATGGCATTGCCATGTGGAAGTGTATTAATCACACATATATACATGACTTAGTTTGAACGCTACGTATATAAAAACAGTACTCCATATAGAGAGAGAAGCTCGAGAAATTAAAATGCATGCATGGTTTTTTCAATTCGATGGATCCGCCAACTAATCGAGTTAAGAGTTAATGGATCGTTTTTTCATACTATCTATCTATATCTATCTAGTGGCAAGCAGAAACAAATTAAGATGGCAAACAATCCACGTTGCAATATTAATTCTTGGTACTACGTATGTAACTGAAACAGAAGGGCTAGCTACTATATATGTAAGACTCTCAAATTATTAAACCGGCCGGCGAAAAACTGATAGCACGTATGTAGATGTGTGCACAAACGTAGTACAGTATGTAGGTGTTGGTGCTGAACTAGCTAGGTGCCGATAGATCAACATACAAGGAGAAAACACACTAACGAAAATGCAGAAATTAAGAATAGCTAGCCAGTGAGCGCGGCATTACCAATGGATGGGTGTAAACTAACTAAGCAAACGAATGAAAAGAAAAATCAATACCTGCAGGTCAAGTCCATCTTGACCATGCCTCCGACAACAGAAATTGAGAAAGAAAGCAAGAGAAGGAATGACTATATACACATACATGCGTACACGTGTGCATGCAGTTATACAGCAGGCTGGAGTAGCTAGTATGGAAACGGAAAATGCGTGGACGAGTACTACGGATATACCTCTTCTATCGCCTTGAATAGCTCATACGAAATTGGATTTCAAGGGTGGGATGGTTGGGATGGGCATCTGCTGCGTGCCTCACCGCAGCCTTGGCCTCCTCAAGACTCGCTTTCTGACCATAAAGGTAAACCTCGACATTCTCAAGAGAAGGGAGGTGACCCATGCCCATGTCCAAGCCACCGCTGGTGACGTCACACGCTTGGAGCTCGAAGTGAAAGTATTGAAGCATTGGCATAGCTCCTAGCGGGAACATAGATGGCACCGTCATAAAAGACAAGAAACTGCACTTTCTCAAGCATGGGAATGCATCAGCTGTGACCACGAACCCCCTTTCCACTGCGAGCTCTTCCATCGAGCCACGCACCTCCAGCGACAGGTAACGAAGAGCAGGCAGCATTCCGAGAATCTGAATATCGTCGCATCGTGCTTCAACCACATCTATCTGTAGGCAGGATAGGACGGGAAGTGACGAAGGATTAATACACTTCGGCATGAAATTGACGGATGTCCCGCGCCAAAACCTTAGACTTTGCAATTTATGCATTTTGCCTATCGCATTCGTCAAAGCTTCATGTTGGCTCTCATTCAGTTTTCGCCATAAAGAAATCTGGAGGACCCTCAACTTGGATAGATTGCTCAACTCTCCAAAATCATGTTGAGAAAAATGATGCACGACCAGAATGGTCAACTCTTCTAGGGAGACCAGTTTCCCCAACCCGGCCGGCAACTTTGTGCCGAGTTCAACACATAGGCACATCAACTGTCTTAGCCGAAAAACACTCGACGGCAATTCTTTTATTAAATTACCTCTTACGTCAAGTGTTTGCAAAAACTGCAACTTGCCTATTTCTGATGGTAAATGATTGATACCTGTATATTTTAGCCCAAGGTACCTCAGGTGCAATAACTTCCTGAGATACCTAAGATTAATCTTATCCTGTCTTCCACCAAGTTTGCAGTCTTCTAAATCCAGTACCCGTAAAAATTCAAAGCACGAAAGAAACGGCCTCAGATTAACACCAGGCATAAAGACGGAAACAGACCTCACTTGTGACATGCTCATGGTACCAAGCTGAGGGGTGTTGAGCTCTGTCATGCTAGTGTTTTGAAGGGATAACCTGCGAACGTTGCTCTGCAAATGATATGTGCTTCGCTCAACGCCATCCAATATAGTAACAAAGTTTTCTTTACTTGATAATGAGCATATGAGATCAAGCACCACATCATGCACACGGCAAGCACATGCCTTGTCTTCATAATCAATGTATACCGGCATGATCATACTTCTATTTACAAGCTCATTGAAATAACTCTCACCGAACTCAAATAGGCTTGTTTCTTGTTTTTCAGGATGGATGAATCCTTCGGCTATCCACCTCCAAATCAATCTCTCTCTCTCAATCTCATAGTCTTCCGGAAATATGCTCAGATATAATAAGCAAGCCTTCAGATGAGAAGGCAGATCATAATAGCTTAACGATAATATCCTATTCATGTCCTTCACAATACCACCTTCAGCAAGTCCATGCCCGATAGATTTGAGCAAATGACACCATTGATCCTTTGGCTTTATCACGTGGTTACTAGCCAAAAGACTAGCCATTGCAATGATGGCTAACGGTACGCCACCACATTTCTTTAAGATGTCTCTGGATACTTCTTGCAACTGATCAGGACATCCCGTCTCACTATGAAATATTCTTCTATAAAAGAGCCTTTGAGAGTCTTTATCAGAAAGAGGTCTCATTGTATGAATCTTGTGATGATTGGAAGAGTGACATGCTATAGCGACACTGATGTTGCGGGTTGTTGTGATTACTTGACTGTTGAGACTGTTTTCAGGTAAGGCACACTTGATAACTCTCCATGCTTCTTCATCCCATATATCATCAATTATGATGAGATACCTACAAATTTTTTTGGGAGAGTTAGTTGGCAAATCAATCAAGATACAACTAAGCTTCTGAAAATATAATATATAAGGAAACCACTTTAAGTGACTAAGTACCTCTGTGAAAAGGGACTAAAGCAAACTCTATTATAATTCATTACCAGCAAAATTTTAATAAGACACACGGACAAACAAGCACCAATTAAAAAAGAAGCAAGGTTTTGTTAAAATATGAAATAATCTACAACAGAAAAGGTAAGAGAAGACACTTCAAATACGCTAGGCACTGACACTTCAAATACGCTAGGCACTAGCTATTCGATCTCTGCCCGGAAAAAGTACAAGCGTTGCGTGATACATACCTCTTGTCCTCAAGAAATTTACGGAGTTCGTCGAGGAGCTGCCTTTCATCTCTTTCTGTGGTATGAATGAATTTGGACTTTTCCTTATCAAGCTCATAGAGCATGTCCTTTAAAATTTTCTTCATGTCAGGATTCCGAGACACTGAAACAAAAGCCCCACAGTCAAATCGCACCTTGATCTTATCATACACTGCTTTGGCAAGCGTTGTCTTGCCCAATCCACCAAATCCAACAATAGATATTGTCTTCAGTTGCAGCTTTGAGCCCTCGTCACCTTTTGTCATCCTTTGTATTAGCTCGTCCCTTGCCTCTTCAACGCCAACAAGTTGTGTCACATCTTTGTACATATCCATCAAGCGAGGATCAATGTTAGCACCAGTACCGGTGCTAAGCATGTCGAGCTTGTACCTATTATGTTGTTCAGCCAACTCCTTGGCGAGGCCCTGAGCTTCTTGGATGGCATCGGAGATCTGATGAAGTGCCTTGCCCTTGGTGAACAATCTGATGGTCCTTTTAAGGAACTTCTTGACTCTTTTCTTCAGGTTATAGGGCTCACTGTCACAGCCATCCCCTACACGCAGCATGAAGCCGTCGACGACGTCCTCCATGTCGTAGGACAGGTCCTTCACCTTGCCCGCCCATACCCTGACCTCCATGTCAAGCTGCTCAGGCGGCACCTCACCCACCTTAAGGAGGGTGGCGTGCATCAGCTCCAGCTCGGTATGAAGAGATCTAATGCCTTTCTTCACACGGTTCTCTAAGTTGAGTTCAACAACAAGCAGTTTGCCAAGCTTGTCGAGAAGTGGGATCATCGCGCCCGCCGTGACCTCCATAGCTCCACCTCTCTTTCGCTGTCTACTCGACTAGGTGGTGCTAGTGTGTCTTGGGCAGCAAGCTGGTGGCGCCGCGCCGGCCCGTGAGAATGGTATGTAGCACACAGTAGGAAAGCTCGGGAAGTGGAGGTGCGGCGCGTCGGCTAGACGAATCGCCGCTCCGGTGGTCGGGATCTACACGACGCGCGGCGCGGCGGCTTGGGGGAGAGGAGGCGCGGCGCGGCTTCTCGGGGAGAGGAGCGCTGGCTCAAGGAGACGCCTCTTCGGTGCTCTAGATCTAGATGAGGGGTGCCGCGGCGGCTTCGGGAGAGGAGGGGCGGCGCGGCATCTCGGAAAGAGGAGGCACGGCGGCTCGGGAGGCGCGCCGGCTCGAGGAGACGCCTGACGCCTCTTCGGTGCTCCAGATCTAGATGAGGGGTGCCGCGGCGGCTTCGGGAGAGGAGGGGCGGCGCAGCATCTCGGAAAGAGGAGGCACGGCGGCTCGGGAGGCGCGCCGCAGCATCTCGGGGAGAGGAGGTGCGGCGGGTTGGCTCGGCGGGGTGGCTCGGGAGACACGGCGCGGTGGAGGTGCTCGCCGGGACGAGGCGCAGGCGGTAGGTGGAGCGCGAGCACCGGCGGAGGCTCGGGGAGAGGAGAAGTGAGATGAGGCGCGGGTGGAACCCTAGCTCGGGCTTGCACGAGCGGATACAACGCGGGGCCCCGAATTTTGCATCACGCGGGCAGGGCTGCGGTGGGACGAAGGATTTGGGCTTCTCCAGCGGGTTGCATCAAGTGGGCATGGCCCGGGGTAAAAGAACAGGCTGCTAAACAGCTGTAAATATGCATGAATTGGTACAAGTAGGGTGCAACCAACGTACCAAACACACCTATAGATGGCAGTCGGGTCGGGTTTCTTCGGGTCGACCTTTACCAAACCCATGCCCAAACCCATGAGTGTGTCCACCGCCCGCCCACGACAATACCTATGGGTCCTGAGTCATACCCATACCTGAACCCGATGGGTACCCATACCCGATGGGTACCCATCGGGTCAACAAAACAGCAAGCATAGGCTCCTCCCCCTCTTCCACCGCCACACGCCGCCACCGCCGCTGCCGGCCGCCATGGACACGCTCGCCCAGATTCTGGATGCACTGCTCCCGCCGCTCTTCTTGGCCGTGGCAGAGGCCAAGGCGCTCCACACCGCGCTACTCGCGCTCCAGCCCCCGCTCGCCTCCACGCTGGCCTCCGCCGCGGGCCACCAGCTCTTCGCCGACCTGGTGGCGTCGCTCCTCCCGGTGCTCCACTCCCTCCACGCGCTCTCCGTGCGCTGCTAGGACCCCGCCATCCCCTGCGGGCGCCTCCGCCTCCAAAGTGACCTCAACATCGCCACCTCCTCGCTCTCGCTCCTCCTCCATGACCTCGCGCTGCTCCTCCGCTCGGGGCTCCTCTCCGTCGATTCCTCGGCTTCCTCCCCCAACACCATTGTCTAGGACCGACTGCGTCCCCTGCTCTGCCTTCCCTGCTCTGCCTCGCCAATGGATGGCGTCGTCGGCGGCTGTGGCCTGCGAGACGGGGTCGGGGGAGAAGCTGCGGCCTGCGGCGGCGGCTTGAGACACGGGATGGCGGCGGCGGCTTGAGACACAGGACGGGAGAGAGTGAGGAGTGAGGACTGAGAGTGATGGCTGGCTTGGCTAGGTTTGTGCTTAGGCGAATTGGGTTGGGCCGGGGACGGCGGGAAGTGGCCGAGTGGGCTGGATCACTAGTTTGGCTAGCATTTAGGTATAAGGGGCCCACATGTCAGTTAATCGGATGACCCATCGGGCGACCCACGGGCAGGAATTTATGCCCATACCCTACCCACGACTAATCGGGTTACCCATGGATCTTACCCATGGGTGAAGATGATGACCCATACCCTACCCATTCGGGTCGGGTGCCCATGGGCGAGCGTACCCATGTGTCGAATTGCCAGCTTGAAACACACCTCTTGTGAACTAGTGATATGATGACCATGCACAGAATGTTCTTGACTTCTTTTCTAATCATGTATGTGAGTTGCAATTTAAACGTACCAAGGACTGAGTCATATATTCTCAGAATAATAATGATGATAAGACCAAAAGAGAAAAATGAGTCTCCGTAGTAGGTAAGAGCATCCACAGCAGCTTCTGAAAACGGTTCCCAATAGCTAAAAAATAGCAATTTTCGTCCAAATTGTGCTCCCAGCAGCTTCCCCAAATGATTCCCTATCCCTGTTCGTTCACTATCTCCCTTCTCAGAATCCTCATTTCTACCACACATCGTTCATTCCCCAAAATCCAACCGCAGCTCCGGAGACCTCCTCCCCGCCAGATCCCGCGTCGCCCTCGCTGTTCCGCAGAGGCCGAACTCCCTCCTCCCCCCGTTGTGCTCCGCCTTCCTTCCCCCGTTGTGCTCCGCCTTCCTCCTCTCGTGCTACGTATTGGAGGAGGATTCATGCCTACTTTCATGAAAATAAAGACTTTGAGTCCGACCGTTCTCAAAGCTCCCTTTTGCACCGGTGGTCGGCAATTCAAGAGCATGTAAACAAGTTCTGTGGTTGTCATGATCGTATTGAGAGAAGACGGTAGAGTGGGGTGACAGAGAAAGATAGGGTTAGTCATGATCTCTATTTTTTGTTTTTAACTATTATTCCGCAATTCTAAAAACATTATTCACATTTGCAGATCCTTCAAGCTTGTGCACTATACAAGGAAGAAGAGCGGAAAACATTTCAGTTCTTGCATTGCTGGAATGTGTTGCAGCACCACCCAAAGTGGACTGACAAGTTGTCACAAAAGAAGCAGAAGGTTTCCTCAAACTCAACTCCGGGTTCATCTAGTCTTGCCAACAGCTTTGCAGGTGGTCTAGACACTCAGGGAGAAGCTCCAAGTCAAGAAGATGTCTCGATGAAGAGGCCACAAGGGAAGAAGGCGGCAAAAGAGCGGCTGAGGCGAGGTAAAGGTTCTACATGCTCTGATGGATCAGAATAAATGTACATGGAGGCATTAGATAATATTTAGGCCCGGAAGTCAGAGGCAGATGGAGTGAGAGATAAGAAGAAAGAAGAGAGGTACGAACGAGCATACGCACTGGAGCAGGAGAGGCTCGAACTAAAGAGGCAGGACTTGGAGCTGAGGAGAATGGTGGAAGAAGAAAAGATAATGAATATTGACACTACAGGGATGGCCGGTCCCCTTAAGCAGTATTACACATCTTTGCAGAATGATATCATTGCTAGGCGCTGCAGCGGGTCCAGATGACTCTAGTTATGTTGTGTGACATTTACAGAAGAACTGTTATGTTCTAGACTTTGGTTACGAACTGTTATGTAGTCTTTCTTATGGTTACGAACTATTATGCTACGTGAATTTTCGTTATGAACTATTATGCTATGGGTAGAAGATTGTGGAGAACTATTGTCCTAATGAGTTGAATGCAACAAATGAGATAACAATTCCATTATTCGAATGAGCGCATACATGACAAACTATTACAGATTACATAAGCTAATAGAGATTACATGAACTAATAGAGATTACATAAACTAATAGAGATTGCATAAACTAGTTGCCTCCGAAACGCTACCACATATGCTCCACTAAGTCTGCTTGCAACTGAGAGTGAGCCTGCCTATTTCTAATAGACTGATAACTTTGAATGAACTCCAAGAGTTCCGGTGTATGCTCATGAGATACGGTCACATTTTCTCCGGCTCCTTCATAATTGTAGTCTTGCGTGGCTTCGTCCCCTTCATCTTCTATTATCATGTTATGCATTATCACACAGGCAATTATGATGTCTCGGAGCGTCTCTTGGTTCCAGAAGCGAGCTGGTCCTCTGACAATGGCGAAACGTGCTTGAAGAACTCCAAATGCTCGTTCCACATCCTTTCTGGCTGCTTCTTGAGCCTGTGCGAAAAACTTTTTCTTATTACCTTGGGGGCATGATATTGTCTTCACAAATGTTGCCAGAAGGATAAATCCCATCTGCAAGGTAATATCTCATTGTATAGTTGTGACCATTGATATTGTAATTAACCTCAGGAGCTTGCCCTTCGGCTAACTTTGCAAAGAGAGGCGATCGTTGAAGAACATTGATAACATTGTGTGACCTCGGTAGACCAAAAAATGCATGCCAAATCCAGAGATTTTGTGAAGCCACAGCTTCAAGAATTATAGTGGGCTCGTGCACGTGTCCACTATACATGCCCTGCCATGCTGCAGGGCAATTCTTTCACTTCCAGTGCATACAGTCTATGCTACCAAGCATACCTGGAAAACCTCTTTCCTCTCCACTCTGAAGTAACTTAGCAGTATCAATCTCATTTGTAGATCGCAAATACTCGTCTCAAAAAACTGCAATAATAGCTTTTACAAACCTTTTGACACTTTCAATAGCAATGCTTTCCCCAATACGAACATAATCGTCCGTAGCATCAGCTGCAACTCCATACGCAAGCATTCTGAACGCAGCGGTTATCTTCTGCAAAGAAGATAATCCTAGAGTACCAGCGCTATTTCTTCTCTGCACAAAATAATCATCGTACTCCTCTACTGCATGCAAAATACGAAGAAATAGATGACGATTCATTCGAAACCTGCGTGAGTAAGAACATTTATTAGTACGTACAAGCTTAACACAACAATGAACATTAAGCAGAACATGATTCCATGGCAAACCTGCGCCGGAAGAATCTAGGGCCATAGGTAGGAGCATCAGAAAAGTAGTCATCGTAAAGTCTTAAATGGCCTGCTTGTCTGTTGCGATGAACCACTTGACGACCAACCACGGACCCTGCAGGAGGTCGAACTTGCGAACGATTCTGGTGTTCATGTGCTACTTGCATGGTCTCGAAGATAAGTTGGTCGTCTTCATCGGACGACGACGAATCTAACAGAGTTCCCATGAAAAAGGTACGGCGACTCATGGTGGAAAACAACTAGGTAGGAAGTGCAAATGGCTTTGATGCTGGTTCAAAAGGAAAGAACAGGAATTGGCTGTGTTGGATGGGAATGCAGGATGAGCAACTGGGTGTGCTGCATATATAGAGCTCAAAATAAAGCCGTTGGGAATATAGCCGTTGGGAATTAGCCGTTCGAAAAAATAGCCGTTGCGAATATAGCCGTTGGGAATATAGCCGTTCGAAAAAAATAGCCGTTGGGAATTAGCCGTTCGAAAAAATAGCTGTTGGAAACAAACGCCGTTCGAATTAATATTCGTTACAAAAAAATGGCGGTTCAAAATTAAGGTGGTAGTTATAGGAAATCAATAAAATATAGGATTATGGGATATAGGGAATGAGATTTAGGGAAGCTGTTGGAGTAAAAAGAGATATATGTAATGAATCTTTTAGGAAAACTCCCCATATGGAAATATAGGGAACGAGATTTGGGGAAGCTGCTGCGGATGCTCTAATGGTGCCGTTGTTTATGCAAGAAAGCAAAGAAAACTTTAGACCGCAACTTCACCTACCTGCAACTTCACCTACCGCAACTGCCCTCCCCCCCCGCCCCCACCCCCCGACTCCGTGCTAGAGCAAGAAACAACGACGAACCTACACTGAGCAAGCATGGTTTGTTGCATCCAGACGACAGGAAAATCCGATTCACAGCTAAGGCCCAAGTTGAGCAAGCAACTTTTCTGTTTCTTTAGCACATCTCGGTTTATTCTTTTTAATTAGCAAGTTGCAGGGCTGTTTAGTAGTACTATATTTTAGGTCTTTTTAATTAGCAAGTTGCAGGGCTGTTTAGTAGTACTATATTTTAGGAGCATAAATCAGGACCAGCATGCAGATGTAATATATATGTGACCTGTTCACCTCGAGATTCCATGAGCATATGTGAAACTAGTTGATATGTGTAACAATTGCGTTTTCTAAGAATCGAGGTCGATGGAGCTATGGGCTAGCCTACCATGCATGCACATGCCAAATCTCGATCGCTGCGTCATGTCTGGTGAACGCACTGCGTGCATGTGCATGCGTCTCAGAAAGTCCTCAACTCAGCAGAGTCCTAGCTGGTCTCTGTACATGCCTTGACGTGAGCTGGACTCTTGGTCAGCAACAATTACATATCTGTCGGAATCTAGAATCTATAACAGAGAATCTTAAATAAAATCACCTATTAAGTCGAAACGTCAATCTCGACCTCAACCCTTAGGTATCAATTTTAAGAGAAGTGGAGTGATATGGCTTCGAATAGCCCGAGACGTCAACCCCGAACTCGCTCCAGCAAACTAATGCACAGATTAAGTAGGATGATATGGTCTCCACACTCTTTTCTCACTGAGCCGGAATCTCAATCCCAAACTCGTCCCGGCAAATTAATGCTCGGCTGGAGTAGATGATATAGTTCCCAAACTCCCAGTGGAAGAGTCACTTCACATGGGTGATTAAACTTAACAACTCTATGCTACAGACTCTGAAACCCTACCCGCATCATGTGCTTCAATAACATACACGCATGGCACATGAGGCAGGTGAGAGTAAACTAGTATCACAACATCAACTCTACGACTGAAACTGTAATAATACTAGTTATTCTTTAAAACTGAACAACATAATCCACATCAAAGAGTTAATTACACAGCGGAATATTAAATATGGCTAAGAAGCCAAAAAGGTAGAGTCAAAAGATGGCGGCAGAACAAACTAAGCTGCCGAACCCTGGGCAGGACCACTGCCTGGGATTCCCAGTGACTAGTCGTCATTAGTGTCGATCTCTACATAGAAACCATCTGTTGAGGGGATGATTTCCTCTGCACAAAAATTATCAGCAACTACAAGGTGAGTACAAAATTGTACTCCGTAAGACTTACAAGGAAAACTAGTAATAGATGCAACAGGTTTTAATAAGGGGATAATTGTGGACTATTTTTGCGGAAAGCTGATTATTCTTTTGCAATATTTTTTAAGTAGGATGAAATCCGACTACTGGATTGCTTTTAAAGGGGATGAGTCGAATCTTCACGATGAACTCTATTGCAGACCACCGCACACTTAATCCTCGATTCTTCCTCAACCACCAGGGAGGAAGCAATCGCTAACACCTCAACCTTAGAATTGGCATGTTTTAAAGTATTGTAGTTGTCTAATTCGATGCGGATTCTTACCAAGTTGTCCATAACCGTGGACACGGCTATTCGAATAGTTCAAACTCTGTAGGGGTGTACATCTTTACCTACACGTATCGATCGACTCTTAATGCTAAGCCAGAGACACACTTCACGAGGTGTGTTAGCAGAGTGTGATCGAACATGACCTTTACAATGTTTTCGACTTAAGTATGAGCCACCCTAATGGGCTAATCCGCATACACCAGTCCGGCCAATACTCAGACACGGTCCCAAAAGTTGTAGCAAGTGATACATCCCCGGTCCCGGACCGTGTGTAACCCTTACACCTATATTGAGGCACCACACCACATCATTTTTCACGCACCCAGTGATTGGAAACGGCAAACTATGCAGCTCATAACTCAAATCTAGACAAATTATTCAGTTGTGGGTGGTCCATTATACCACTGTTGGGGGAGGGGTCCCCGTGCGCCCCGGACGCCACGAGCAACGGTAAGACACGCATCCCTGCTACGAGCTCACGACTTACTCTTTTGCAGACAAGAGATGCGGGGTACACGCGCAAGTGCAGACGCGGGGTACGTGCGCAAGTGCAGACGCGGGGTGCAAGCGCAGGTGCGGACACGGGTGCAAGCGCAGGTGCAAACGCGGGATGCAAGCGCAGGTGCAGACGCGGGGTGCAAGCGCAGGTGCAGACGCGGGTGCAAGCGCAGGTGCAAGCGCAGGTGCGGACGCGGGTGCAAGCGCAGGTGCAGACGCGGGGTGCAAGCGCAGGTGCAGACGCGGGTGCAAGCGCAGGTGCAGACGCGGGTGCAAGCGCAGGTGCAGACGCGGGTGCAAGCGCAGGTGCAGACGCGGGGTACGAACACCCCGGGGACAGGACCCCACCATGTGACGTACCATACGGCATGTCGTACCGGACGTCACGTAGATGCTAGGGTATATGCTTCCGCGGGTGACATGTAAATGACCTGCGTGCCCTTGTCCGTACGGCGGACCAGGGGTAAGACCGTAACCTGCCTAGGGGCAGAATTGTAATCCGGCCATGTTCTCCCCGAGGCCTATAAATAGGGGAGCACCCCCCCAGGTTGGGGGTACGGAATAAAATCTACACTCACTTCTTGACTTGCCCAAATTTTCACTAAGTGTTGGTTCGCTGCTGCGCGCCCCGTCTCGCTATCCCTCGCGCACACCCGGGTGACCCAGCACTCAACCGGGGGTGCCTCAAGTTCACTGTCCGACCGCGTAGTCGACGACAGTTGGCGCCGACCGTGGGGATCGTAGACGAGAAGTCACGTGCAACGCAGCAGCGGGCGCGACGAGATCACGCCTCCAAAAGCGAAGAGAAGCGCCAAGAGGAAGCCTGCGAGCGGCTCAGCGGTGAGAGCTGCGTCCGCGAGAACCCAAGCACGCACGCCCGAGTTGGGCGAAACTCCGGCGCGCGCGGAAGCCGACCCGCCTGTCACCCCCGCGGAGGACACAGTCGAGCCCAGCACCGCGCAAGGGGCTCCGCCAGCGGCACCCCGGAAGACGGCCACCCGCTCCATGGTAATCGCCGGGGGTCTTCCGGGCGTCGCCGACGGTCGCCCAAACCCGCTCGCCCTTGCTCCCGCATCGACATCTACTCCGGAAGCATTGGTAGACGACCTGCGCCCCGTTCCTCAAATGCAGTAGCGCTGGTTGCTGACATACACAAGGGGCTGTGCCCTCAACGCCGCGCCCGCCCGCGTGGTCACATCCCGCCGCGGCGCGCGCCCTTCGCTCCGGCATACCGCGAAGTAACATCCCGCGAGCCCGGCAGCGCCCTTCGCCGCGTTCGCCCGCGTGGTAACATCCCGCCGCGGCGCGCACCCTTCGCCCCGGCATACCGCGAAGTAACATCCCGCGAGCCCGGCAGCGCCCTTCGCCGCGTCCGCCCGCGTGGTAACATCCCGCCGCGGCGCGCGCCCTTCGCCCCGGCATACCGTGAAGTAACATCCCGCGAGCCCGGCAGCGCCCTTCGTCGCGTCCGCCTGCGTGGTAACATCCCGCCGCGGCGCGCGCATTCGCTCCGGCATACCGCGAAGTAACATCCCGCGAGCCCGGCAGCCTCCAACGCCGCGTCCGCCTGCGTGGTAACATCCCGCCGCGGCGCGCGCCTTCGCTCCGGCATACCGCGACGTAACATCCCGCGAGCCCGGCAGCCTCCAACGCCGCGTCCGCCTGCGTGGTAACATCCCGCTGCGCGCGTGCGCCTTCGCTCCGGCATACCGCGACGTAACATCCCGCGAGCCCGGCAGCCTCCAACGTCGCGTCCGCCTGCGTGGTAGCATCCCGCCGCGGCGCGCGCCTTCGCTCCGGCATACCGCGACGTAACATCCCGCGAGCCCGGTAGCCTCCAACGCCGCGCCCGCCTGCGTGGTAACATCCCGCCGCGGCGCGCGCCTTCGCTCCGGCCTACCGCGAAGTAACATCCCGTGAGCTCGGTTGCCGTTAACGCCATGCCCGCCTACGTACTAACGTCTCGCCGTAGTAAAACTTCGCAGCCGCATGGCAAGGGGCTCGCCAAAATAGCCGCATTCATCGTGTAACGTCTCGTGACGTCACCGCATTACTTCAGATTATTACAAGCCGAACAGCGACTAGTCAAATAGCTAGTCGCTAGGTTTTTTTCGTTGGGACGCACGCGCATCACTTCAGATTATTACAAGCCGAACAACGACTAGTCAAATAGCTAGTAATTGGTCTCTTGCTGGCAGGGAGACACAGCCCTGCCACGAATTGGTCGGCGAACACGATGATCTCCCCCGCTTCAGGTCGAGCGACGTCCTTGTCCGGCGGCGGGATGCGTGCCCCGTGCGGGCCTCCGTCAGGCGGGAGGCGGCCCAGCGTGATTAGGCCGTCCAGCGTCTCCCTCATGATCGCAGAGGTGCCGAGGAAGCAGGAGAGGTCGCTCCGGCGGTCCTTCTTTCGATTGATCGCATCTCCAGCAGCGGCCATCTGGAAGGGGGAGAGAGTGAGCTGCGTCTGTAAGATGGAATGCGGTGACGGCAGGAAGGTCGGGTCTTACCGGAACTTGAGCAACGGAAGAAGGCTGTCGCAGAACCTCGTCGCGCAGCGCGACGTCTTTCTGGATCCGCCCCAGGTACTGCCAGCCGCGTCGCCGAATGGTGCGCGACCGGAGCGCCCGACGGAAGGCGGCGAATAGGCGCGGGGTCGGGAGGAGCCGTGGGAGAGTCGGGAGCCGGGGGCGGTGCGCGGCCCTTTCGAGCGACCGCGCGTGCGCGTATGCAGCCGCCCGCAGCACGAGAACACGTCCCCTTTCCCGCGCCTGGAACCAAGCAGAAGTGCGGCCCCACGCGTGCCCCGCCGTCGAACCTGTTCGCTGCCGCCAAGTCCCGGGCTGCCCCGGGCTACCCCGGGCTACCCCCGGCCTTCGCCGCCGCTAGGTCCCGCCGGATCCCGTTGCCAAGTCTCGGACTACCCCGGGCTACCCCCGGCCTTCGCCGCCGCCGGGTCCCGGGCTACCCCGGGCTACCCCGGCCGCCCGTCCGCCGAATCCCGTCGCCGAGTCCCGGGCTACCTCGGGCTACCCCGGGCTACCCCGGCCTCCCGTCCACCCTTCGCCGCCGCCGAGTCCCGGCCTACCCCGGGCTACCCCGGGCTACCCCGGCCGCCCGTCCGCCGGATCCCGTCGCCAAGTCCCGGGCTACCCCGGGCTACCCCGGCCGCCCGTCGGCCGAATCCCGTCGCCAAGTCCCGGGCTACCCCGGGCTACCCCGGGCTACCCCGGCCTCCCGTCCACCCTTCGCCGCCGCCGAGTCCCGGCCTACCCCGGGCTACCCCGGGCTACCCCGGCCGCCCGTCCGCCGGATCCCGTCGCCAAGTCCCGGGCTACCCCGGGCTACCCCGGCCTCCCGTCCGCCCTTCGCCGCCGCCGAGTCCCGGCCTACCCCGGCCTACCCCGGGCTACCCCGGCCGCCCGTCCGCTGGATCCCGTCGCCAAGTCCTGGGCTACCCCGGGCTACCCCGTCCCACTGTGATGTGTGCCCTCGTTCCAGGACAACACAAAATTACATACCGCATGTCTGAACGCCATCGACGGCGCGTCCGCCTGCACGGTAACATCGCGCCACGGCGCGCGCTGACCTTCGGGATGACACGAAGTCACATACAGCACACTTGGATGCCGATAGCACTACCGGTGCCCCCAAAATCACACAACTTTTCACAAACCCTAATAGCGACTTGCTATGCCAAAGTCGCTAGGTTTTTTCGTTGGGAGCGTAGTGCATTACACTCCTACATCTGATTGCATGCAAGGATTACAGTCTTGCTGCACTATTACATGTGAAAAGTGTGGTATACATACTATAATATTACGACGATTCTCATGAGCGACAATGGCAATGGGATTGCCCTTCAAATATGAGATAACGCGTCACCACCAACCATCCATGCTCCTTGGAAACAATCCCCCAGAGATGCAATGTTAATGCGACACACAAGGGGCTGTGTGCTAAGGTGCCATGCCAATTCTTTATCCCTCAGAGCAAGGTTATGACAAAGCAACCTGCAAAGCAGGGGAAACTCATAACTCTCACAGGATACCACCATGGATAATATGCCACGATCTCATGAACGTCGGTTAACAACAAATCACAAGTCATCAAACAGGCGAGTCCGTATGGTGATTGAAAAGCATAACGAGTCAAAGTTATGGCAATCCAACAATTCCGCGCACGCAGCGTACAACCACCCTACTCCAGAAGATGCATCTACTCCGGATGCTCGTCTATTCTGGACGCTGCGTGCTCTACTCCGTATGCGTCCACTCCGGATGCAGCGTCCTCTACACGTCGCCTACCCCAATAGTGTCACTGTCTCCGCGTGTGCTTTCCTACTCCGGACGTTGTGCGTCTACTCTGGACAATGCCTCTACTCTGGACGTGTACTCCAGACACAAGCGTGCACATGTGCCCCGTGTGCAGCGGACTTCGGCTCCGGATGCGAGCGCAAGGCCCCCCGTCTCCGGATGCGCTAAGTGAGACCACTCCAGATGCATCCTACGCGCGCTCCGGGCGAGTCTCGCGCGTACTCCGGGTGCTTCTTGCGTGCTCCGGACCAGCGTGAATGAGCGGCGCATGGACCCTGGGCAGGCGGCGCGCGAACTTTGGATGCACAACTTTGACTCGGACGGCTCGTTTGCTCCGGACGCGTCGTCTTCTTTAGGCGGATGTATTTCCTACTCTAGACTGGCGCGGCTATTACTCTGGATGCCGCGTGCACTCTGGATACGACACGGCAGCTTCGAGCGGGACGCATACTCTGGACAAGCAGCATGCGTACCCCGGGTGAGCGAAGCATACGCGGCACACGTACAGCACGGGTACTCCGAATGCACCGCGACTGCTATAAGTGGCACGCATGCAGCGCGATCCTGGCCGGATGCCGCCGCATGTACTCCGGACGCACCCACTCTTCGGGAGTAGCCCATGCGTGATTACAGCGGGTCGGCAGCTACTCCGGACTCCGGATCAGCCACTAAGGTGGGCGGCATGCCAAAGGCAGCACACTCCAACAGCGGAGCCAATCTGGCAAAAAAAAATTATACTCCCAACAGGATTTGATCCCGTGACCACCAGCACAATTCCTGTATGCACCAACCAATGACCTAAGGATTTATCTGCAAACACTACAGTCCCTCATGTCCAACATACGTAGCAGCACACGCCTAACGCCTCTAATGCATGCCAAATACCTCCCGTGTTGCCATTACATAATATAACACTCGGACTGCTGCCAAAAACAGTGCGCAACAGCACAATCTATTACGAGCTGAATACATCGTCTGTTACGAGCTCAACACCATGCGGAGCAGCACACAAATAACAATAGCAACTATCGCTACTCTCCAGTCACTCGGTTTTTCCGTTGGGAGAATGGTGCACCTCACCGCTACACCTTATACGAGCAAGGCGCACCGTTTTGCTACACCATTACATAAAAAAAATGGTATGCGAGTTACGATATTACGATGACCCTCGTTATTGACAACGGCGAAAGGATTGCGTGACAAACGTGCGAAAGGGATGATGTGATAATCCAGAACACAATGTTTATATAATATCAACATAAGGGGCTGGATGTCGACATGCCTTATGCTTTACAGCTCAGAGCAGTGCCTTGTAACCATTACAAGGAGGATGAAAGCGATGACAAGACAAGTGAAACAGAAACCCCTAACGTTGTGCGCTTACTCTGAAACATAGGTGCTCCAAACGCGGCACGCGTGGTCCGGATTGCTCGTGTACTCCAGTGCTCTAGACGCTGTGCGCCTCCCCCGACGCATGTGTGCACGTAGCGTGCTAGCCCGTGCATGCATACTTCGAATGTTCAACCCATGCATACTCCGAATGTTCAACCCGCGCATGCGTAACTCCGTGGAAAGGAGACGCCAGCTACTCCGAATCAGCAAAAGCAGTGTGTCTCGGCCCTTAAAAAATCCTAACAAAAACATGCTCCCGATGGGATTTGATCCCACGACCTCATGCTGCACACCCCGCTGCTCCAGCCAATAGACCAAGGTAGGCCTCTTGTAAGAGAAGAGGCAGCAGCCCACTTGAGTATAGGCCGGGGGCGGATGAAGCCCGGGACTCTGCTCGGCTGCGCGCGCCGCTCCTCCCTAGTCTGATCCAACACCGGATGAAGCCCGGCCGAAGCCCGGGCCTCGCCTCCAACCCCGGCTGTGCGCGCGCTGAAGCCCGGATTTCCCTCCAATCCTGGCTGCGGCTGTGTGCATGCAAATGCTCCTGTAATCACGGCGTCCCTACTTCGGAAGCAATGAGTATACTCCGTCCGGATGGCACGTGTGCTCCGATGCATGTGTGCCGCGTGTGCAGCGTGGTTACTTCGGGTGACATGCCTACTGCGGATGCGACTGGACCGTTCGAGACAGTGCTCCCGCTCTGGGTGTGCCGCCCCAACTCCGGGTGCGCGCCCCTTCAAAGACCGTGAGGCTTCTTCAAGCAACACATTTCCTCCAAGTACAGCCCGTGCATGCGTACTCTGGATGTACGATGTTGGGGGAGTCTGGCCGAGGTGCCAGGCCGAGGTACCCCCCGCCCTCTATACTTAGATTATTTAACGTGCGGTATTTGTGCAGGGATCCTCGGTAGGTTTCGGACGGCGCAAGGTCAGCCCAGCCAAGCGACTCGCCCAAAGAAGCGAGGAGCAAGTCGGTCGTCGAGGACGAAAAGGGAAGGTGCCTCGGCCAGGGCGAGAAGGAGGGCGAGTCCGTCTGGCAAAGGCGACGGATGGACGCTGAAGACGGCGGTGACGGAGGCAAGCCGTACCGGCGAGGGGAATCTACGAATATACCGGCGCATGTGGTAGGTAGCGGCGAGGTGGAGAGTACGAGTTCGGCCAAATGTACGGTGACACGAGCTAGGAAAAGATTGTAACCTTTTGAGGGGTAGCGATGTATTTACACTTGTAAGCCGGTTTTGCCTATATAAGGGCAAGTTGGCACCCCATATGAACAGAGATCAATACACACTTCTACCACACATTCTCCAATACTTTTGTCTTCAGCGGTAGTTGGATAGTCCCGCAGACGCTTGGCTTCGTTCCCCAAGTCTCCCCTAGCACCTCGGTCTCCGACCCGGGGTGCCTACACTTACTGTCCGAGAACCACTTCATCGACATACGACCCGGTTGAACAGCTGA
This sequence comes from Stipa capillata, assembly GCA_019208055.1. Classification (NCBI taxonomy): domain Eukaryota; kingdom Viridiplantae; phylum Streptophyta; class Magnoliopsida; order Poales; family Poaceae; genus Stipa; species Stipa capillata. Next base: position 110,238 of record JAGXJF010004763.1, on the reverse strand, counting down.
ACATCTGGATGTGCTCCGAGTACTCTGCATGCATACTCTGGATGCGTACTCCGGGTGCAGGCCATGCAGGCATAACTCCGGATGCAGGCCAAACTCCGTACATGCAAAAGAGTTGCATGCTGCCCCGGACTACCCCGCACCAGCAGTCCACGGAACTCCTACCCCGGTCACTGAATAAACCCAACAAAAAATTGCTACCAAGGGGATTTGAACTCGCGACCTCCATCTCAGCTACCTGTACACTAACCAATAGGCCAAGGCAGGCTTCGTCTAGGTAAAGGGGCGGCCGCCCAATTAACCACACCACGAACACATCATAAAAACTCCGGCCGCCAAAAGATGCCTCCGATGAGATTTGATCCCAGGACCTCACGCTGGACACCACCCACTCCAACCATTGGGCCAAGACAACCTTTATGGCAGACAAGCGGACCGACTTACTAAACCCTATGTATTTCGAGTAACGCGGGAGGAGCTCCAAACGGACTCCGGGCTTGGCTCTACCCCGGACCTACCCCGAGCTTGCTATCCAGACCAACCCCGGACCTACCCCGCGGGCTTGCTACCCCGGACCTACCCCGCTGGCTTGCTACCACGGGCTACCCCGGACCGCCCCGCGGGCTTGCTAGCACGGGCTAGCTTGCTACCCCGGGCTACCCCGCGGGCTTGCTACCCCGGGATACTCCGGTCGCTGAATGAATCAAAAAAAACGCTGCTGCTGGGGTTTGATCCCAGCACCTCTTCCTCCACACCCCGCCGATCCAACCAACAGGCTACAGCTATCTTTGTGTAATAGAAAGGGTAAGACCAGACTTACTACATGCGACGACCGCAAGAGCCAGGCGGGCATCAGCCACCTCGAATAAGCGCGGCTGCTATGGGTTTGGGCGTCCGCCCCAAGCGCCTGTGCCTGGTCCGGGCGCACACGAGCTCGGGGCGCTCACCGGCTTCCAGTTCTCGCACACTCCGGACTTGCAATTCCCGATCGTGCACCTGTTTCGGTTGAACTACAGCTCCCGATGCAGCTTACGTCGAGCGTGTCGGAGAGTCGCCTGCGAAATCGCTGCAATACAGACACGCACATACGCGAACTCGCTGGTTGGTTGAACGCACACGAATGCGCAGGAACTTGGTGCTACGATTGACAGCCTTTCTGGACTCTGTGTCGCGAATGTAAAGCAACGATTACAGACTAGGTCGTGGCTTCACAGCCCGACATGCGCGCCACCACTCCTTAACGATGAATGCCGTCCCGAACGCCAGAGTCATGCCGTGCAACGCGCTCTCGTGCGGACGAAGCGCACGTCAGAGCTCCGCTACATGCGCGCAACCGGTTTGACAAGATCACGCGCATGACCGGCTGACCAAATATCTGATCAAACAGAAAAACTGAATCTAGACTAAGTCGACAACGTTTATTCTCACAGAGTGCACGTGTACCCCTAGTCCCAGTGCACGTACACTCTAGCCCCCCTCCTGCTCCGGGTTCGTGTGCCTATTACGACCCAATGGTTCGATGACGTCTCGCCAATTGATTTAGATCGGGATTGTAGCAATTAGGAGAAAACTGGGGAAGAATAGCAAGAAGAGGAAGCGACAGGATAGGTGTGCGGAATAGTTTTACTTAATCACCTCATACCAATAACTACAAGACTCCTTTTATCCCCACAAACATGCACCACCAGTCCACGGCAGTCACCACCAGACTTAGCTTGCTAACATCTTACAATGCCTTTGTGGCCCAAGGATACACAGAATACTAAGTACTTGGCGGTACATCGGGTCCGGCTGTGCCAGTGCCCTCCGGACGATCGCCCGCCCCGCGTGCTGACAGTGCCTACGCTGGACACCGCGCCTGCTCCGGACTTGCTCGTACTTCGGGCACGCGCGCTGCTCGTTCTAGCCCCACGCAGCCCCCGCGTACCCCGGATGCCGCCTATGCGCGCTTCGGGCACGGCGTGTCTACTCCGGGCAACCCGTGCGTTCCGGACATGTTGTCTACCCTGGGCGACGTAGGCGCTCCAGGCATGGCGCGGCAGCTCCAAACGTCACGTGTGCTCCGGGCATCGTACATCTGTCCCGGACACAGGACCACCTCGTACATGATGCGTATACTTCGGACGCGGAGCTCTTGACGCATACTCCGGGCGCAGAGCTCAGGACGCATACTCCAGAGGCATCTCCCCTACCCCGAACGCATGGCTCCGCTCCGGACGCAGTGCGTCTGCTTTAGACGACGGGTCTACTCCCGACAACTCGCCTACTCCGGGCAGTCTTTGTCGCCTGGATGCATCGCCTCTGCGCTGGGTACGAAGGCCCTGTTTGCCAGGTGAAGAAGGAGATGGAAGGTCGACTCCGTGGGAGGACCTCGTTGGCCCGGGCCGCCCGTCAACCCCTTTTTAAGGGGTGTAACGCCGGTCCGGACGGGCGCTTCTCGACCGCCCACACCGGCAAGGGGCTACTGTTGGGGGAGGGGTCCCCGTGCGCCCCGGACGCCACGAGCAACGGTAAGGCACGCATCCCTGCTACGAGCTCACGACTTACTCTTTTGCAGACAAGAGATGCGGGGTACACGCGCAAGTGCAGACGTGGGGTACGTGCGCAAGTGCAGACGCGGGGTGCAAGCGCAGGTGCGGACGCGGGTGCAAGCGCAGGTGCGGACGTGGGTGCAAGCGCAGGTGCAGACGCGGGTGCAAGCGCAGGTGCAAGCGCAGGTGCGGACGCGGGTGCAGACGCGGGTGCAAGCGCAGGTGCAAGCGCAGGTGCGGACGCGGGTGCAAGCGCAGGTGCAAACGCGGGGTGCAAGCGCAGGTGCAGACGCGGGGTGCAAGCGCAGGTGCAGACGCGGGTGCAAGCGCAGGTGCAGACACGGGTGCAAGCGCAGGTGCAGACGCGGGGTACGAACACCCTGGGGACAGGACCCCACCATGTGACGTACCGTACGGCATGTCGTACCGGACGTCACGTAGATGCTAGGGTATATGCTTCCGCGGGTGACATGTAAATGACCTGCGTGCCCTTGTCCGTACGGCGGACCAGGGGTAAGACCGTAACCTGCCTAGGGGCAGAATTGTAATCCGGCCATGTTCTCCCCGAGGCCTATAAATAGGGGAGCACCCCCCCAGGTTGGGGGTACGGAATAAAATCTACACTCACTTCTTGACTTGCCCAAATTTTCACTAAGTGTTGGTTCGCTGCTGCGCGCCCCGTCTCGCTATCCCTCGCGCACACCCGGGTGACCCAGCACTCAACCGGGGGTGCCTCAAGTTCACTGTCCGACCGCGTAGTCGACGACAACCACCCGTGTAGAAGTACGTAAATCTTGGTTCAAAAGGACACTGGGAACCGGTCTTTGTGGGAAAAACGAGACAACTCACCATGCTCCCAGCCATGGCCTCTCGTCTAAGCCCGATTATTATTAATCAAGTTCATTAGTACTTCCCTGTGAACACCCACCTATCACATAACCCATCCAGAGTGTTGTGTTTTGTCTGCCATCCAAGACATTACGACTTTTACATGACTAAGCATGTCTAAGCATCATTAACTATATAAATAACTTAGAAGCAACAACTATACTACTCTAAATAGGTTGGAAGGGTGGTGGTGTTGATTGAGCGACAAAGTAAGTTTATGCTAGGAATAAAGCTGATACTTAACGGAAAGTATTTTTTGGACGCATGCGATAACAGATTTGAAAACAAATAATACTTTGCAAGTAGTAGGGTGTTTGCAATATGTTCAAATGGGCTGCTTGCCATGCGGTTCGGCTAACAAATCCTGTTCCTACTTAGCATTAAGGGCTTCGAGATCTTCCGACTCTATCGAGAATAACGAAAATACCGGAAAAAGGAGGTGAACAATAAATACCACAATGATGAACATCAGCATGAGATGAAATGCATGCCGTGGCATTGAGAATTCAAAATGAAGACTAATGCAAGTGGAATCAATTTAATCGATCATGTCATCCCTAGGAGCGACGCCATTCTTTTGATGCTTAGAACCTCGATCACCCATATTGGCATCACCATCACCATCCATTCTATCATCCTCATCTAGCAAATCATTGTTGTCCATGTTATCCATCTCGTCCCCCTTAGTCAGTTTAGCTACGAAGTAAATGTCATATACCTTTTGACCAATCATAAATTCTGTTGTCGACTACGCGGTCGGACAGTGAACTTGAGGCACCCTCGGTTGAGTGCTGGGTCACCCGGGTGTGCGCAGGGATAGCGGAACGGAGCGCGCAGCAACGAGCAAACACTTAGAGAAAATTTGGACGAGCCAAGAAGTGAGTGTAACTTGTATTCTGTACCCCCAACCTGGGGGTGCTCCCCTATTTATAGGCCTCGGGGAGAACACGGCCGGATTACAATTCTGCCCCTAGGCAGGTTACGGTCTTACCCCCGGTCCGCCGTACGGACAGGGGCACGCAGGTCATTTACACGCCACCCGCGGAAGCATATGCCCTAGCATCTACGTGACGTCCAGTACGACATGCCGTACGGTACGTCACATGGTGGGGTCCTGCCCCCGAGGTGTTCGTACACCGCGCCTGCACTTGCGCTTGTACCCCGCGTCTGCACCTGCGCATGTACCCCGCGTCTGCACCTGCGCTTGTACCCCGCGTCTGCACCTGCGCATGTACCTCGCGTCTGTACCTGCGCTTGCACCTCGCGTCTGCACCTGCGCTTGTACCCCGCGTCTGCACCTGCGCTTGTACCCCGCGTCTGCACCTGCGCATGTACCCCGCGTCTGCACCTGCGCATGTACCCCGCGTCTGCACCTGCGCTTGTACCCCGTGTCTGCACCTGGGCTCTGCGTGTCTCATGGCTGCAAAAGAGTTAGACGTGAGTTCGCAGTAGGTATACATGCCTTACCGTTGCTCGTTGGTGTTCGGGGCGCACGGGGACCCCTCCCACAACAGTAGCCCCTTGCCGGTGTGGGCGGTCGAGAAGCGCCCGTCCGGACCGGCGTTATACCCCTAAAAAAGGGGTTGACGGGCGGCCCGGGCCAACGAGGTCCTCCCTCGGAGTCGATCTCCCATCCCCTTTTTCACCTGGCGAACAGGTCCTTCATACCCAGCGCAGAGGCGATGCACCCAGATCGGGTCATGAACGAGAGGGAAATCCATACTCAGAGACCAGGGGGAGAAGAATGTCGAAGCCAATCTTTGCGATTATATTCGTAACGCGTTGGATTTGGAGTCCAAGCAAGAAATGGCAGGGCCGCCGAGCTCAACTGGCTAGGCTGCCGTGCGGAGTACGGGCCGGAGCCGGATGGCCGGCCAGTACAGACAAGCGACGGACGGCAAGTGCTATCACACCGATCCGGGACGTATATTCGAGTATACATGGCCGCTTTAGTTTTATCGCTCTAAAATCGGAGTCTAAAGGATCGGCGGGTCACCTCGCTGGGCAAGTTCGCTTTTGTTTCACTTCAAAGCTTGGCCTTGTCTTTTGGATTGCGTACTGAGCTGGTCATGTGTGGGCCCTGCCCCCTGCACGAAGGGTAGGTTGCCGTTTGGTGCAGGCGCGGCCTCCGGAGCGAGCTGGCCCATGACAAGCCAGGCGTGCGCCCTGGCATCCAGGGCGGACGCGTGCGACCTGGGACAGGCACGGCGTCGTGGGGGATGGTACGTCCGGTGCTTATGACGGCGGTAGCGGCGTCGTCGGGGTCATCAAGCACCCGGAACTCGCCTGACTTCGGGCTTCGGGTTGATCCGGGGTTCACCCTAGGTTCGTTTAGGGTCAACGTAGTGCGGCATAGCCCGGGGTTCATCGCATCCGAGCTTCATGCGCGCGCGCGCCCGGGGTCCATCGCTTCCGGGCTTCGCGCGTCCGGGCTTCGGGTTGATCCGGGGTTCACCCGGGGTTCCGCGCGTCCGGGCTTCACGCGCCCGGGGTCCACAGCGCACTCGGGGTTCACGTGTCCGGGCTCCGGGTCGTCCGGTCTTCACTCGTGCGCCCCTGGGGTCCGGCTCGATTGCCCGGGCTTCAGCCGGGGTAGGAGCGGGGTCCGGCCCTTATGCACTGCGACGAGGCGCGCGCGGCCGGGGTTGGCGCGACGGTCCGGGCTTCGGCCGGGGTAGGAGCGGGGTCCGGCCCTTATGCACTGCGGCGAGGCGCGCGCGGCCGGGGTTGGCGCGACGGTCTGGGCTTCGGCCGGGGTAGGAGCGGGGTCCGGCCCTTGTGCACTGCGGCGAGGCGCGCGCGGCCAGGGTTGGCGAGATGGTCTGAGCTTCGGCCGGGGTAGGTGGCCAGGGTCCGGGCTTTCATCTGGCAGACCCGGAGCCGGCGCACGTGGAAGCCGCTCGGGTACCCCGGAGCGTGCGCACGCGGCGACCGGGGTTCGGGTGTGCCGGGGTAGCGCCGGAGGCTGGGCGGAGCTGAGCCCGGGGTAGCACTGGAGCTCGGGCGGAGCCCGGGGCAGCGCCGGAGGCCGGGTGAAGCTGAGCCCGGGGTAGCACGAGTCCAATCGGAGCCCGGGGCAGCGCCGGAGGCAGGACGGAGCCCGGGACAGCGACGAAGGCCGGGCGTACCCCGGGGATGCCAGAGGCCGGGCGGAGCCCGGGGCTGCGCCGTAGGCCGGGTAGAGCTGAGCCCGGGGTAGCACGAGTCCGGGGCAGCGCCGGAGGCCGGGCGGAGCCCGGGACAGCGATGAAGGCCGGGCGTAGCCCGGGGATGCCAGAGGTCGGGCGGAGCCCGGGGTAGCGCCGGAGGCCGGGCGGAGCTGAGCCCGGGGTAGCACGAGTCCGGTCGGAGCCTGGGGCAGCGCCGGAGGCCGGGCGGAGCCCGGGATAGCGACGAAGGTCGGGCGTAGCCCGGGGCCGCGCCGTAGGCCGGGCGGAGCCCGGGGCCGCCGTGCTATTTTTTGTTTTTTATTATTATTACTATTTTTTTAGTTAATTAATTAATCAATCAATTATTTATTATTATTTTTGGGGCAGTTATTTGTACGGGGCTATAAAAGGGCGCCGTCGGCCCCTCTCCCCACCTTTCCACTTTTTTCCCTCATCGCGCCGCCCCCATCCTCTGTTCCCACGCCGCTCCGGGCTTCGCAGAGGCGCGAACGCGGGCTTCCCCCGGGGTCCAGCCGGGACTCGGCCGGGGTTCAGGCGGTCGGTGCGCGGCGGAGGCCGGGATAGCCCGGGCGGAGGCCGGGGTTTACGGTGGGATCCGGCTGCGGAGGCCCGTGTTGCGGTGGGCTTCGGCGGCGAGGCGCAGCCCGGGCGGAGGCCGGTGCTGCGGCGGGTTTCGGCGACGAGGCGTAGCTCGGGCAGAGGCCAGAGTGCGGCGGGATCCGGCGGCGGAGGCCGGGGTAGCCCGGGCGGAGGCCGGGGTAACCCGGGCGGAGGCCGGTGTTTGCCGCAGGATCCAGCGGCGTAGGCCGGGGTAGCCCGGGCGGAGGCCAGCGTTTGCGGCGGGATCCGGCGGCGGAGGCCGGGGTAGCCCGGGCGGAGGCCGGTGTTTGCCGCGGGATCCAGCGGCGTAGGCCGGGGTAGCCCGGGGTTCGGCGGCGTGGAGGCCGGGGTAGCCCGGGGTTTGTCCAGACTTACACGCGGGACACACGGAGCCGCCGGGGTTCGCCCGGGGCTTTGACTGGCGCGGCCGGGGTACGAGGCGGTGAGCAAACTCGACGACGGGACGCGCGAGGTGCCGCACTTCTGCTTGGCTCCGGCTGCGGGAAAGGGGACGTGTTCTCGTGCTGCGGTTGGCTGCCTACGCGCACGCGCGGTTGCTCAAAAGGGCCGCGCATCATCCGACTCTCCCACGACTCCACTCGATCCTGCGCCGACTCGCCGTCTTCCGTCGAGTGCTCCGTTCGCACACCATTCGGCGACGAGGCTGGTTGTACTTGGAGCGGCTCCAGGAAGACGCCGCTCTGCGTGATGAGGTTTTGCGGCAACCTTCGCCCCTTGCTCAAGCCACGGTAAGACACGCTCGTCCTGCTGTCGTCACACTCCGTCCTACCAAGGCAGCTTACGATCTTCCCCTTTCAGATGGCTGCCGCCGGAGAAGTGATCAACCGGAAAAAGGACCGCCAGAACGACCTCTCCCGCTTCCTCGGCGTCTCCGCGGTCACGAGGGAGACGCTGGACGGCCTAATCGCGCTGGGCCGCCTCCCGCCCGACGGGGCCCCGCACGGGGCATGCATCCCGTCGCCAGACAAGGACGTCGCTCGGCCTAAGGCGGGGGAGATCGTCATGTTCTTTGACCAGTTCGTGGCGGGGCTGTGTCTCCCTGCCAGCAGCTTCTTCAACGAGGTGCTGGCCTACTATGGTCTCGAGATTTCCGACCTCCACCCCAACGCCATCGTCAAGCTTGCCTCGTTCGAGTGGGCGCTCTGGACTAGCGCGTCTATCCGAGCCACCGAAAGCTTCTCTAATCGTCTGGCGGAGCTGGATCGCGTCGCTCAGGAATTTTTCGGGCGCTTTCGTCTACCCGACTTGTAACTGCATAGCCCTCGCGCATCAGACATGTATAGAACTTCTTTAATAAATAACTTTTTTAACCGAACCTCAGGACCAGCCCCCGATTGTTCATTCGAGAGATATTCTCGAGTGGACAATTGACTAGTCTCAAACGTAGAATTTCTGGAGTTGATCAATGTTCCAGGAATTCGTTAGGACTCGGCCATCTTCCATTGCTAGTCGGAAAGATCCCGGTCGAGTAGCTTCGACTATCGTGTATGGACCTTCCCATTTAGGAGAAAGCTTATTGCTATTGCTTTTGTTCTGTACGAGTCGTAGGACGAGGTCTCCGACTTGCAATGAGCGTTGTCGAACATGCCTGTCATAATAGCGACGGAGCTTCTGCTGGTATTGGGTGGCCCGAAGTAGAGCCTGGGTCCGCTTCTCCTCAATGAAGTTGAGGTCGTCCTCTCTCCGAGGGATCTCTTCCTTGTCGGAATATGATTCCACCCGTGGCGATTTTAGGATAAGTTCACATGGCAGCATGGCCTCGGCCCCGTATACCAAACCAAACGGAGTTTCTCCGGTGGCCCAATTAGAGGTTGTCCGTAAGGCCCAAAGGACGGAGGGCAACTCGCGAACCCAAGCCTTGGCGTGGGCGGAGAGTCTGTCGAAGACGCGAGTTTTCATCCCCTGAAGTATGAGTCCGTTGGCGCGCTCGACCTGTCTGTTGCTCTGTGGGTGTGCAACCGAGGCATAACATATCTTGGTACCGAGCTCGGTGCAGTACTCAATGAAGTCGGAGCTGGAAAACTGAGTACCGTTGTCGGTTATGATTCTGCTCGGGACGCCAAACCTGGTCATAACGTTTCGCATTATGAACCGTTTGGTTGCCTCTGATGTGATCTGTATGACAGGTTCGGCTTGTAGTGACCCTATTCTCAAATACGAGGTCAGTGAAAATTTTCACGAACAAAAACGATTTCTTTTGTTCGCATGCATGCATATAGATACTTTAAAATGATTTCGATTAAAAACCCGAATATGAGCTTTGTGATTAATATGAAATAGGACGGCGAAACCCCTGTCCCTCCAACTCACGACTCAAAATTGGATACGTATTCTAAAACAACTAGGTTATCAAAACCGTTAACAGCTAATTGAAGCTCATTTGCGCTTTACGACCAAATTATTTTTCGAGGTTTCTCTCCTCTGATAAATATTGTAAGGAACTAATTGAACCAACCTCTTCTGCTCCAATATAAACGGAATGAACATTTGAAAGTTAACTGTCGTATTGAACTCAAGATTAACGTTTGAAAGATAATTGAAGAAATGATTCTAGTACCTAGGGTTCAAATTTCATTTTTGAACCGTACTAAACTAGGGTTATAGATGTTTAATTGGCTCTAAAACTGCGAAGAAATAAAACAAAAGAAAGAGGAGAGATATTCCCCTGCCTTGGGACCCGCCTGGCAGCTCCCTTTTTCCACTTGGTTAGCACGCTGCAGCTCCCTATTTCTATACGTAGCAGCTCACCCCAGCACATTAACTTCAGTCCAGGCCATCTTCTTCCTCCTGCCCTCCCTATTTTCTCCAACACCACTAAGAGCAACACCCAATGCCTTCTCTCTTCCAAATCCCACCCAAAATCAAGGAATCGAGCTATGCATGTATTACCACTGAATTCTCTACCTTCTAAGCATTCAATCCATCCAATCAAAGTTCACATGCATGAGCTCCTCGGTGTCCTCTGGAACTGGCTCAATGCGCTCCCCTGGTTGTGCCGCCGCCACCTCTCCCCTCTGCACTCCACCGCCGGCCTCCTGCTGCTCCCCCTAGCTGCGCCGCCGGCCTCCCCTTCCTCCCATCTCCCCATCCACCACCGGTCGCGCGCCACCCCAGCCCCACATCGCCTGGCCGCCGCATCCGACCTTCCCTGCGGCTCACCCGCCGCCGCCGCCGCCATAGGGCCCTCCGCCCTCCACCGCCACCCTTGGTCGCTCGCCCCGCCGGCTGCCACCGCCGGCAACTCCCTCCGCCTCTCCAACCGCCACCCTGCCGCCGGCCGTGCCTCCTCTCCACTCTCCCGTGTCGCCGGTGGCCGGAGCTCGCCGCCCCGCTGGGCCTTCCCCATCCAGATCCGGGGAGCTCCAAGCCGAGCTCCGCCCTCAGCTGGCCGCCGCCGCCACGGATGCCACCGCCGAGCGACGACGTCGCGCTGCCACCTCCGTCGCCGAGCTCAGAGCAGCTGCAGCCTTGGTTCCCCTTCCCGCCACCGTGAGCTCCCTAGTCCCCAGACCCTCTGCATCCAGCTCTCTTCCCTTTTTGATTCGTTTGTGATTGGGCGACTGCGTTAGATGCGATTTGCGAGGTCGGACCTTGCGGATCTGCACAATTGACCTCACGGCTTCGGATTTTTCCGGTTAGAATCCGTTTGATTGCTCCGGTATAGTGAGTTCTAGTCTTTTGCCCTGTAGGAAGCATTGCAGTTGTGAAGTTGTGAGTCTATGTAATACCCAAAATTGACGATTAGGGTTTCGCATGCATACATACATACATGCCACCATCCGCACCTGCACTTATTCAAACTTATGGGTGATATGATAATGTTTTATAGAATACGTGCATATCTCATCCTCGATGGATAGGTTAACAAACACCAATCAATTTATTTGAAGTATCGGACTTCGATTCTAAACCCTAAAAGAGCTGAGAACTAGGGTTAAGAAAATGGGTAAGCTAATGTGGATGAAACTTTACCAAATTTTGGGAATAGCCCTAAATAGGGGAATACTAACTCCATGCCAATTTCCAGAATTTTTGGAGAAGCCCTAAACCTAGTCGTAGTTCAACTTGTCGATTAGGTCAAAACCCTAGCATTACACTGGAACCCCCTTCAAATCAAATCCAAATAGGTTCAAACTTACACAGTAGCTCACAAATAAAGTTTATAGGGTCTGGTAAAAATTTCAGAAACTTTGGAGAACAAATGTACATAAAATAACGTGGGGAAGAATCAGGAATAAAAGAAAAAGAGAAAAGAAAAACCTAAACCTAACCGACCAGGCCGAGGCCTAATGGGCCGCCTCGGCCGGCCCACTCTTCCCGCCCGCGCACGCCCGCGCCCTTCCCCCTTTCCGCCTTCGCCCTTCGGTGGCGCCCCTGAGCCCGTGCGCCTTCTCCCGCCCGCGCGTCAGTGCCCTCACGCCACGTCGCCGCCGCTGACCGGCCGAGGTGGGCGGCGGCCTCCCGTCCCGACCAACCCCGCTCCGGACCGCCGCCCCTTTTTAAACCCCCCTCGGACAGCCTCCCGGTTTCCCCCGCATCAAACCCTAGCCCTCGTTTCCTCCTCCCCAGCACCGAGCTCCCGTCGCGCCGCCTCCTTCCTCGGCTCCGGCCGCCGCCTCCGACGAAGAATCGACGCCGGCTCGGTCCTCCTCTCTCTTCCATTGTCGCTCCCCGAGCTCCCCCATTCTCCCCCTCACTCCTTTCTTCCTTCTCTTTTTCAGATTGCTGACCGAGACCCTTCGACGCCGTAGCTCCGCTCCTCACCGCCGCTGGACCTCGTCGCCAGCCCACTCCAAGCCTCCTCCGGTCTTCCCGAGGGCCAAAACGCGCCCAGGGTGAGCTCCCCTTGCCCCTGCCGTTCTCCCCGTGCCCTAGCCCGCTCCCGAGGCCTCTCCGGCGAGCTCTCCGGTCGCGCGCCGCCGCCACCGAGCCTCCTCCCGGCCGGAGCAGAGAGAGAATGAGAGAGAGGGAGGGAAAAGAAAAGAAGAAAAGAAAAAGAAATAGGGGAGGCCACGTGTTTTGCTGTGATTGGTCCACGGGTGTTGGGTAGGTCCCGCGTGTAAATGAGTGGGGGATTATGTGTTGTGATTTTGGGGTAGCCCTCGCTAGGGTACGCGTAGAAATTGCGATTTGCATCTGGGTAGCGTTCGGGTAACCGTAGCAATTAGGGTTAGGGTTAGTTAGGGGCAGATTTTTGAATGAAATTGAAATGCTCATAACTTTTGAACCACTGATCCAAATTCAATAAAATTCATATATTTGGAAACCTCATGAAAAACTCTACAAGATGGCTGAATCAAAAGTTGATTTTGAGTACATACACCCACTGCTACTTAGGGTAGATGTTTTAGGGTTGTCGAGGGCCTATAAACCCTAATCTCGCGACTATAACTCAGATTTCGACGATCCTTATAGTTTTGGAATCCTCGTGAGATATCCTACGAAATGGAATCACTGAAATCCCAGTAGGGTTACATGCATGGTGTGATTCTAGGGTTAGCTCCTTTATTTGTCGAACCCTGTAAACCCTGACTCGATAAACCCTAACGGGAGACTCGTAGTTCCAAAAGGAGTGATTCCAGCGGCGTTAGTTTAGTATTCCAGAGTATCTTCAAGTCAAATATGTTTGGCTTCATGACCTTCCAACTTAAACAAGAAATTCTGAAGCCCTAGCTCGTATTTGGATACCACTTAGCTTGCATGTATGTCAAGGTAACCCCATAACCTTCGCAAACTTAAAACGAATATATCTCGCTAACTTAAAACTAATACCAGCTCATGGCTGAACACTCATTAGTTGCATTACCCTTCACGCATACATGCTGGTTGTTCCATTAGTGCTCATTTCCGATGTTCAATTTCTTGCACTAGACTTCGAAGAAGGAGAACCGCAAGCTCACGACTTCACGCAAGATCAAGAACAGTTCTACGAAGGCAAGCAGAGCTTGTTGCACCCTTTTCTTTTACTCAGTACCTGTTTATTCAGTCGTATGATGATATTGGCTATCTTGGTTACGAACTAGCATGCTAGGGCCTGTTTTGTGACATGTCAAGGTGTTGGTTGAAGTCAAATTGAGATATTAAATATTTGAACCCATTTAAGTGAGATGCGAGAGTCGAAGGGAAAGTGGCCCATGGATAAACGTTGGTATCACTGGAGGAGCATGTTGCGACGAGGCGTTGGAAGTGTTTATGTCGCGATACCAACCTGGAGGTAACTCCATGGGATAACTACTCTTGTCACACGTGGACGTTAGCGACAGCGATGCTGGGGTGTAGTCGAGGCATGTCCGAGACCCGTGGAGCTTTGCAACCTCCACGGGGTAAGGCTCTCGCTATACTCAGGGTGATCGGCTGCCGGTGACGGTCCGAGAGATTAAAATTTGAGGTGTGGTTGTGGTGGAACCCTGTCCATGTGCATATTGGGCCGTTGTGCCCCATATTTGGCCGTTGTGCCCCATATTGGCCGTTGTGCCCCATATTTCATATTTGGCCGTCGAGCCCATATTACATTTGAGAACCGCATGCGACGAGTGGTTGCCATCACACCCCCTAAGTAGAGATATTTGGAGGAATTGGATTGTAGGCAATATTCATATTCTGGTTTGTGAATGATTGGTGTGATATGATCTTGTTCTTTACATTTATGCATCATGTTTACTTTATGCTATACTAGTATGTGTAGGACATCTAATCAAGCACGGATAAGTCTTGCGAGTACTTTGTACTCACCTAGGATTTTCCTAGATCATTGCAGGTGAGCCAGCGGTCGAGGAATTCTTCGACGATGTCTAGTGTTTGGCTTTATCCTTGGTTGGTGATCGGTTCGGGGAACCTCTTTTGTTAAACTTGTAATCAGCGGCCCCATGCCGCTGTGGGACACCTTTACTATTTTCCGCTGTTGTTTAACTCCGTACTCGGATATGTTTTGATTACTGTAATATCTAGTCCGATGTGGACAAATAGTTTAGTATTATATCGTGGTGTTTTGTTGTGATATGCAAGTTGTTTATACAAGGCTGCCCATATACATTGCGTGTATGATATGAAGTATATGGGTAGTCGTGAAGGACTACGGCCGTTCCTTGTGTTACTTTGTTGAGCGAGAACTCGGTTGAGTGACCCGCTGGCTGAGATGCTGTGCCGGCCAGGCAGGGTGTGGGTGGGTTCTACCGGGCTTTCGAGCGACCCACTAGCTTCGAGCTAGGTTAGGGTGTGGGTAGAACCGCCGGGCTCCTCCGACTCTACTCTGCACGGTAGCGTTCGTGAACGACTCTAGATCTTCACACGGATCTTGGAATGGTATGTGGCTCTGGGAAGCCTAGTCGCTTCCGGCCGGCTCGACCCACGGTGATAGATACATACGACGTATGGCGCGTATGGTATGTGGGTCGGGTGTCGGGTCCCTCCGCTGTGGTGCGTACGGCGCAGGTACCGTGCCACCCGGTCGACGGATGCCCTCGGTCCTTGGCGACTGCTCGTTCCCCTAGTCATATGCGATTCCGGGGCCGTGACAGTCTATCACTAATTAGACTTGAGAGAATTATCGTCTGTTTGCACTGACCTGGCGCCATATGGCCCTGATTAGGTAGCCCGCGTTTGGGGTAAACTTAGCAAAATTTTGATCAATCGATGCGTTAGTTTTGGTTGGTTACTTCAGAATGTCAGACAATGTATGTATAGTCAAGGGTTCTTGATTTGAAGTCATATTTGGTCACAGAGAAGGCACTAATGGGAGTACGTGGCATCGTTTCGTCGATAGTTATTTCAACTTGACGTTGTGTCCACGCCGTTATCGGTCGGCTAATAACTTAGGGTGATTAGCGTTAATAACGGTTAGTTGTGATAACACGCTTGATGCCTATGATTGATTAGTAATTAGCGCATGGCAGTCAGCGCAGCTAATGGGCAAATTTGCTTCGGGTAGTTAATGTTGAGACCAGATAAGTTATTTACTCTAACCATTGTATGTGGTAGGTAGTGCAGTCCGGATCGGTTGAGTCTGATCGATGCCACTCTTAAGCAAATAATCAGCTAGACAAGAAAGCACTGTTGTTTTCATGCATTGTTAAAAGCAAGACAGTGGCGAGCTAAGACAGGAGTAATCAGAGCTAGACTTGGATAGTATAACTAATACACACGTCAGGAAAATAACTAATCAGTGTGGTAATATTAGAGATGCTTAGCTAAACCAAATTATTAAATGTAGGATCAACTAATCAGTGCGTCCTGCCGTAGGAACAAAACTAATAAGGTTAATCATTAGCCATTAGTAAGGTTTAGATAAATCAGTGTACCAATAGCTCTAATAATCACCCGTTGGATCCGTAGCTGTTAATTATTTTGAAACTGCTAAGGGTTAGTAAATGAACACACTAGTCCAGTGCAAAGCAAGCTGATTTCAATACGGATCAATCAGGACGATATTCCTGACTGTGAGTATTAGCTATCAAGGGAGTATAGGGCGTAGCTATCTCTCTAAACTATGTCTATCTGATGTCTAGCTCAACTAACCACCTCAGTTAATAAATAATTTGAAAATACCTGTGTACTCTAACTGATGCCTTAGTTGCCTATAGTCTCGGTCGAACAAGGTGCTACTCCAAGGATACCTTAAATGCCTAAGGATGATGTGATGGACCCACTTGTCATTTTTAGATAATATGTTAATACTAGGAATGAGATATTTAATACATTCCTTACCGAGAAGAAGACATGAAATGCTAAAGTTGATTAAACTTGTATAACACGTAGAAAATGCAAACGACCTCCAAATACATGTATCCTAGAGAATCTAGCTTAACAGCCAAACTTAAAATGCTAATATCCCAATTCGCCTACCGGCCAGAAAACAATCGCGACCCCATGTTCTCACCTACGACAACGAATCGATCAACTGAGCCCTAACCCTAATTATAGATTTAAAGCCTTCTCCTTAGTTGCATATCGTATCCCATGCATGCATCCATATTCTAGGTTCACTCATGATTAAAGTTACAACGCAACTAAAACCAAAACAAAGTCGGGAATGAATAAAAATCTGCCTATGTAATTGTACACTTCATTTTAATCCACCGTAGTTGCATCACATGCATATTTGTAATGTTCAAAATAGCTCCTTAGATTTGTTTCTTTTCCTTTCTAGATGGTTATTTGCGTCTTATTGGAGTTGGCTACTTCGGATTTTCTCACGAATGCTAGTGCACACGTTATACTTCGTCATCCGGCTCCCAGGCAAGCTCCATTGCTTGTTGATTAATCATTACATTGTGTGTTAATCTTGTTTGGCATACTTAATTTGATTGACTTGATGCTTGCGTGAATGCTTACTTAGCCTGTGCTTGATGTCGTACTAGTATGCGTAGGTTTAGTATTATGCAGCAGCTATGGCTGAGAATAAACTTGGTTGCCCTTTTTAACTTGAACTTGTTAAGTGAGCTGTGAGAGCCGAGGGTTTTGCACGATGAATACGGTTAGGTATGATTTGCGCACCTCGTTGAGAGGTGGATGAGCACCTGAAAGGTGGATGCGTACCTCGTTGAGAGGTGGATGCGTACCTCGTTTAGAGGTGGATGCGTACCTCGTTGAGAGGTGGATGCGTACCTCGTTTAGAGGTGGATGAGTACCTCGTTGAGAGGTGGATGCGTACCTCGATGAGAGGTGGATGAGTACCTCGTTTAGAGGTGGATGCGTACCTCGTTGAGAGGTGGATGAGTACCTCGTTGAGAGGTGGATGCGCACCTCGTTGAGAGGTGGATGCGCACCTCGTTGAGAGGTGGATTCATATTACTGTGTTTGTGTGTATGTGTGCTTGTAAGTTTACTATTATTTCCCCTGTGGTTATTCTAATCTATGCGTAGATGTTACCCTATTGTTATACCCTGGTTAAGATGTTTTCCTGTTGTTATTAATTTGTTGCTAATGTCCGTTGAATCTGAAATTTAAATGTGTAGTTTATGTTTATTTTATCTCTAGTATGCAACTTGAACTTGATATAAATTGTAAACCTCCACCACTTGTCAAACATGATTACTACCATGTTTTAATTAATTGATAAGCAATGTCTTGCGAGTACGGTGGTTGTACTCACCTAGGTTTATCCTAGGCAGGTGCTTGGAGCAATTGGAGTTGACGTTCGCTGCTCTGGTTTACCTCTTTCGGCTTCGACCTCCTTGGGAATCTTGTGGGATGTTTGAGATGGGTTCCTCACCATCTCGGGTGTTTTTATTTTATATTTCCGCTGCTGCCCTTGTGGCTATTTGAGGTTTATTGACCTTCAGGTCGCTTTGCATGTAAAGTAAATATTGCCCCGAGTATGGGACGTGTTAGATATTATCTTGTAATCCCTCTCTTAGTGTTTGGTTGTGATATACAAGTTGTTGAATGTGGCTGCCCATGCACCGTGCGTGTATGAATTGAAGTGTATGGGTTAGTCGTGAAGAGTTACAGTCATTCTCTCTTTCACTGAGTGCGACAGGCTATGGTTGAGTGACCCGCTGACTGAGATGCAGTGCCGGTCAGGCAGGGTGTGGGTGATGGTACCGGGCCTTCGGGTGACCCACTGACTCCCGTGTCAGGTTAGGGTGAGGGTACATTGCCGGGCTCCTCCAATCTTGTCTTGCTTAGTGGGCTTGAGAAGGACTTTAATTCTTCACAGGACTTCGTGAATTATATGTGGCTTTCGGAAATTTAGTCGCTTCCGGCCGGCTCGACAAATGGTGAAGGCATACGACGTTCGGTAAGCGTACGGCGCGTTGGTCAGGTGTCGGACCACTCCGCTTCGGTGTGCGTGGCGCAGGTACCGTGCCACCAGGCCGACTGGTTTCTCGGTCCTTAGCGATTATCCGTTCCTTTAGCCATATGTAATTCCGGGGCCCTGACACGGCTTCGATCCATTTGGTGAATGTATCGATCGCGACGAAGAGGAACTTATAGCCCCCAGGTGCCACCGGGTATGGTCCTAAGATATCGAGACCCCACGCGGCGAATGGCCATGACAAGGGAATTGTTTGTAATGCCTGGGCGGGCTGGTGAATGCGTCTGCGGTGGAATTGACACTGACGGCATCGCTTCACTAACTCGCTCGCGTCATGTAGGGCTGTCGGCCAATAGAATCCTTATCTAAAGGCCTTTCCGACCAGGGTTCGGAAAGATGCATGTGCCCCGCACACCCCTCCATGGATCTCTTCGAGTAATCTTATACCCTGCGTCTGAGGGATACACCGCATGAGCACTCCGTGAGCCCCTCGTCGGTAGAGGGCCCCATCGACTAGGGAATACATCTTGGCGCGCCGGGCAATTTGCTCGGAAAGTGTATCGTCCTCAGGGATAGTTCGATCGAGAAGGTACTTGCGGATGGGCTCTATCCACGACTCTTCAAGATCGAGGGGAGCGACGAGGTGACCCGCCACTCCCCTCGGAGCGTCAATGCCTGGTGACACCCTTGAGTGGTGCTTATCTACCACTCCTTCGTCCTCGAGTTCAAGAGAAACCACGGACGGCGTCGAGATCCTTTCTACAAAGGCCCCGGGTGGGCATGGAGACCGCGAGGAAGCTAGGCGGGCAAGACTGTCGGCTTGGCAGTTATCCTTTCGAGGGATATACCGTACTTCAAAACCGACGAACTTCTTCTCTAGCTTTCTCACCTCCGCGAGGTAAGCCGCCATATTCGGGTCTGTGGTCTGGTACTCCTTGGACACTTGTCTTGCCACCAACTACGAATCTCCATTCACGAGGAGGCGGCGAATCCCGAGGGCAGAGGCGACCCGGAGACTGGCTAGCAAACCTTCGTACTCGGCCACGTTATTCGTGGCCGGGAAGTCAATCTGCAGTATGTACTGTAGGCGTTCTCCAGTCGGAGAGGTCAAGACTATTCCAGCCCCCGCGCCTTCGATGGTCAATGAACCATCGAAGTGTAATGTCCAGATGTCGTCCTTTACTGCTGGTGACGCCGAGTTGTCGGGTTCCGTCCATTCGGTGATGAAGTCAGCGAGGACTTGCGACTTTATGGCCGTGCGCCGGATGAAGTGGATGTCGAACTCTCCGAGCTCGACAGCCCATTTGGCGATTCGGCCTATGGCCTCGCGGTTGCGGAGGATTTCTCCCAGAGGATAAGTGGTCGGAACCATGACCGTGTGAGCTTGGAAATAGTGTCGGAGCTTGCGAGATGTAGTGAGGACCACGTATAAGAGTTTTTGAACTTGAGGGTAGCGCTCCTTGGGTCCGTGTACGATTTCGCTGATGTAGTACACTGGTTTCTGGATTTTCTCACGGTGCTCAGGGATTCCGCGTTCCACCGTCAGCACTCCGCTGACCGCGGTCGGTCTGGCTGCGATGTAAAGCAGTAAAGTTTCTTCGGGGTTGGGCGCGACCAGTACCGGAGGGGTGGTCAGGTACTCTTTGAGTTCTTGGAATGCCACTTCAGACTCCGCTGTCCATTCGAAGCCGTCGTGTTGTCCCAAGTGTTTGAAAAAGGGATCCCACGGTCCCCTAGTCGGGAGATGAATCGGCTCATAGCCGCCATGCAACCCGTGAGTCTTTGGATGTCTCGGACCGTTCTTGGAGATTTCATCTCGGCGATCGCCCGTATCTTATCGGGATTCACCTCGATCCCTCGGTGCGACACCAGAAAACCGAGTAGTTTTCCAGCGCAGACTCCGAAGGTGCACTTTTCTGGGTTCAGCATGATTCTGTTTCTTCGGAGGTTGGCGAATGTTTCCAGCAGGTCCGAGATCAGGTCTTCTTTCTTCTTTGTTTTCACGACAAGGTCGTCGACGTATGCTTCGACGTTTCGACCAATTTGGCTGTGGAGGGCGAGCTGCATTCCGCGTTGGTACGTTGCTCCCGCATTCTTTAGTCCGAAGGGCATTTTCGAATAGCAGAAGACTCCGAATGGAGTTACGAAGGAGGTTTTCTCCTCATCCTCCCGGCACATGCTTATTTGGTGATAGCCTGAATAAGCGTCGAGAAGGCTTAGGTAGTCACACCCGGATGTTGAATCTACTATCTGATCTATTCTGGGTAGGGGGAACGCATCCTTAGGGCAAGCTTTGTTAAGGTCCGTGAAATCGACACACATCCGCCACTTCCCGTTGGCCTTCTTAACCATGACTGGATTCGGAAGCCATTCGGGATGTTCGACTTCTCGGATGAAACCGGCCTTTAGGAGCTTTTTAATTTCCACTTTGATGGCTTCCTTTCGATCCGGGGCGAATCGTCGTAGCTTTTGCTTCACTGGTGTGGCGTCTTGACGAACAGCTAGCCTGTGCTCAATCACCTCCCTAGGGATCCCGGGCATGTCGGATGGTTGCCATGCGAATATGTCTGAATTGCCCCGGAGGAAAGTGATGAGCGACGATTCTAGGTCTGAGTCGAGTATCGACCCGATCCGAACTGTCTTGGAGGGCTCTGATGGATCTAGAGGGATTATTTTTACTTCGCCGTGGGTTTTCACGGCCGCGTGGGTTTTTGAGGGCATAAGCTCTCCGCTCCCCGAGAGCACGTGGTCGAGGCTGCGCTTGTCGCAGAGGAGTGCTTCTCTGGGGGAGCTCCTTATCGTGAGGACACCCTTTGGGCCAGGCATCTTTATGCACTGGTAAGCGTAGTGCGTAGCTGCCATGAACTTGGCCAGGGTAGGTCGTCCTAAGATAGCATTGTAGGCTGTCTCGAAATCGACTACATCGAACAGGACCTTCTCTGTTCGGAAATTCTCCGGTGTACCAAAGGTAACCGGGAGCGTGACTTGCCCAATCGGCGTGGCTGATGAGCCCGGGACGATGCCGTGGAAAGCGTGCGTCACCGTCTGCACGGACGACCGTGGCACTTGCATGGCATCGAGGGCGTTGGCGAATAGGATATTGAGGGAGCTCCCTCCGTCTATTAGCACGCGGCCGACTCGGGAATTGTTGATCGTTGGCTCGACCACGATCGGGTACCGTCCCGGTCGGGCACAGTTCTCGGGGCAATCGGCGTGGTCGAATGAGATTGCTACCTCAGACCACTTGACCGCTCGAGGGACTCGCGGTACGCTCGCGAGGACTTCCCGGGCGATCGCCTTGTACTGCCTCTTGGACTCATAAGAGGTTGAGCCCCCGAATATGTGCTCTATTGCTCTGACATGCCCCTGGAAAGGCTCAGGGGTGGAATCATTGTCATCGGAAGATGTCTCCCGGCTGTTGTTAGCGACCTGAGGGTTTTCCTCGCGGAACCTCTCTCGCTCTTCCCGAAGGTACTTCTTGAAGATGCGGTATTGGCGCAGATCATGCGAGTCGGTCTGGTGAAAGTCACACCAGGGCTTAGACGCCTTGTCGGAGGAGGTGGCAGGCTTATCTTTGGTGCGTGGCTTCCAGGTATGCTTTTCGGAGATGTCGGCCATTACCTCGTCGGTTCTGGTCCTTTTCTCCTTGTTCCCTCCGGAGAGCTTCTTCTTGCGCTTGGTTTTGCGCGAATCGCCTCTCGACTGGAGGGGAGAACTGGTAGACTCGCCCCGCTGTTGCTTGATGTAACGCAGGGTTTCCTCCAAGCAGGCAGCCTTCTCGGCTAGGTCCATGAGCTGCCTGGTGGTTCTTGGTGGTCGCATGATCAGATCGTGCGTGCACATCTCGTTTCGACTGCCCCGAGTGAAGGCGCGGATGACATCCGAGTCCGTTATTTCGGGTATAGTGTTGCGGACAGCACTAAACCTCTTCATGAACTCGCGGAATGTCTCATCTGGTCTTTGGACGACGAGGAATAGATCGTCGACCCGACCAGGCCTTGGGAAGGTACCCTGGAAGTTCCCGAGTAGCATGTCGCATAGCTGTCCCCAGGAACGGATCGTTCCTGGGGGTAGGTTCATCAACCACGTCCTAGCGGCTCCTCTGAGAGCGGTAGGGAGGTAGTTGGCCATTACCTTCTCGTCACCGCCGGCCGCCTCAATCGCGGTGGTGTAGATCTGGAGGAACTCCACGGGATTCGTGTTTCCGTCGTACGATTCGAGCGAGCCTGGCTTGAAACGAGAAGGCCATCGTACCTGCCGGAGTTCCTGGGATAGCGCTTGGCATCCGCTGAAGGATCCCCGATAAGGCACGTTTTCGCTGCTATTCGGGGTCGAGGATCGGCCCCGAGCATTGGCGTTGTGTGCGTGGTCTTTCCGAGAAGGTTGCTGCTCCTGCTGGCGCCTTTGACGGCGGCACCGCTCGAGCTGTTCTCAGAGGTCCACCGGCTGCTCCCCCTGAGGAGACCGGTTTCTGGGGTGTCGTCCCTCCTGATCCCGTTCTTCCAACGGAGGAGGGGTATCCACCCGAGTAGAGCTGTGGGTCACCGATCTGGCCCGAGAAGACTCGGCCTGGTTCTGAGCCTCTTGAAGGTCAGCCCCCAGCCGTCGTAGCCACTGCACGCCCGTGGGTGTAGATAGATCTGCTACGGGAGGCTGTGACAGTAGGTTGCGCACTTCCGCAAGTCTTCGAGCAGTTCGGGACACGTACTCCCTCGTTCCCGGGGGGGGGATCTTTCTCCTAGGGCAGGCAGGTCTCCGTCCCGACGAGGAGTTCGCTCCCCATCAGCGGGCAAACTCCCGCCCGCGTGGGAGGCAGCCAGCGCATTACGCGGCTGTGAGCCCCCGGGCAAATCTGGATCTACGGGGTCTTCTCGATCATCGTCGATTGCGAGTACCACCCGAGGCCCTTGACTGGACAATATGTACTCATACTCCATCGCGTTGTCCTCATCGGACACAACGTGGGTAAAGTCTTGACCGTTCTCACGATCAGAATTAGCGGGAGAAATCCCAGCCATGGGGCTGGTCGTTCCCGCCGGGGAGTCGTCGTTCAAGACCAACTTCCCGCTGAAGGCCCTGGCGCACTCGGTTCTGAAGTGGTCAGCTTCGCAATCCGAGTCTTCTCCAGGGGCGTATTCTCCGAAGTCAACCCGATCCGTTACCGGGTACGGGTCCATAGGGCCAAAATTGTCGTAGAAGCCCTGGTCCGAGTACCCAGTACGGGGTGAAATTGCGACCGGTTTTCCTGCCGTGCTTGCTACTTCCTCCTCGGTCGAGGCCGAGGAGGGCTGTGCGAACGACGCTGGGATCTGATCGCGCCTAGTTGCGCGTCCTGCCGACTTCAAATCTTCCTGGACGGCTTGGTCCAGAGAGGTCCCCACGGTCGGCGCCATCTGTCGACGATTGCTGAACCGGCGATCTTAAGGTACTCGCGAGATGATGATTACTGGGGGGTAGGGACCTCTAGGGCCCAAGCGCCAAAGAGATCTGACAGCAGGGGACAGCCGTTTTTATACAGGTTCGGGCCTCCCTCAGGATAATAGCCCTACGTCCTGTTGCTATATATTGATCGGGAACACGCTTTACAATGGGGGGTGTGTTAGTGGCTATCCTAGGCCTAATCGTAGACTAATCCTAGCTAATCCTCCGGGCTCGACTCCTTCGAGACTGCGGGTCTTCTAGAGCTTCGCCTCTAGGGACCTTGAGCTGCGACTAGTTGAATCTATCTGACTTGACCTAGATTGACTTCTTGCGACCTGTCCTCCCCTATGGGATTACTGATCCTTATATAGGGGGTACCCAGGATCGTACTGGACTCACGCCCGAGTAGGACTCTGGCTTCCTTAAACGTCGGGATTGACTTCCCTAGTTTAAGGGGAGTCTTCTTTCCTTATAGGGATTGCCTTATCGTCCGAGGATCCTTATCAGATACGTGGTACCTTCCTAAAGCCTCGGGGAACTACGTACGGGTACCCCGAATACACGGGATACTGTACTACGCATCATCAATAGGTATGAAAGAACACAAGTATTTACATAATAAAGTTGTTAAGTTTATAAAGAACATAGTGCCAACTGTTCGTCAGTTTCGGAAACAAGGAATCTTCAATGCCCGCTTAAGTTTGGCTTCAGAAATTGGGGGCCGGTGTAGAATTCACCCATTGGATTGATGACTTCAAGGTTGATGACTTTGGCCAAGATTCTTTGGATGCGAGCAAAGTCCTGACGCCAGTCGTACAAGCTACTTCCCAGCTCAGACCAAGCCTTCAGTTCTTTCATATCTTTCCAGTGCTTGTTCTTTCTCCGGACCCAGCAGTCCATTTGGGCACAGGTGTAGTACCCACATGTGACGCTATTTTCTGGCTAGATTTTGGAAGGGAATTTGTAATGGTGTACCATTTTTGTCGCTTTTGAAGGTATTTTACTATGTCCCGTGAACTTGGCTTTGAAAAATACAGTATCCAAGATACGAGTGATATTGTTGAAGTCAGATCTCTTGGCCCCGTCGGAGTCAAAGTAAAATGCCTTGGCCCAAATTGGAACGATCACAATGAGGACCCAGTGGTCGCTACGTAAATGTGAACAAATGGATGTTAGCAGGCGGAGATACGTGCGAAAGTAACAAAAAAATTCCCACGGTGCTAAGTTAAAGGACTTACGGAGGGTTGTATGGGGCTAGTATGTAGTCCTGATCCTTATGAACGATGAACGCACGCACAAGGTATTCTTCCAGAAAGACTCGACCGTCCTAGGTTGCAGCGTAGCCTTCGTTCATGCATATCGGATCGATTATGCCAATATTGGAGTCACGTAGACGTCTGCACTCTTGGGCTTGGTAGAGAGCCCATAGCCTGATCATCGTGGTGTCACGCCTATAGAGGTTGTACATGTTGAAGAGGTCTTCAAAGTTGATGTCGAAGGTGTTCTGGTCGTTCTCCATGAAGAAATTGTAATCTCTTGGCACCTTGACCTTCCAATATTGGCAAAATGTTCCCGGATCTCTGGACATCTTTACGTAATCTTCATGCAGCGCCTTCATGTCCTCCGAAATATTCTCCAATTCATCCTGCGGGAGCAAGTCTTCACCTGGAAGGAAAACATCTCGCCAGAGACCCATGCTCCGAGTAGATATTTTAGACGATGATGCCGAGAAGGTTAAGGATTTCTTCATCTGCTTTTGCTCCTTTCTTTCCTTCTCGCCGGTGCCGGCCCGTCTCTTCTTGCTTTTCTTCCTCCTGTGTAGCGGCTTAGGACTCTTGCCTGCCGCCATTGCTGCTTCCAATGTTCCGGTAAGTGTGGCGGGAGAGAAAATCTTCCCTCTGGGTTGATCCAACGGGTCGCCTTGAGCCTCCGAGCACCTTTCTGGTGGATCGTTCATGGGTTCCTCCCGCGCCTCCGGGGACTGCAACACCAGCTCCATGTGCTGGTCCCCGACAAGATGGTCTTCAAGGTCTTTAAACGTCGGAGTTGTTTGGCTGAGGCCCAAGGGAGATCATCCGACCGATGGAGAGGGGTTGTTGGACGAGGGGGCCGTGCGAGGAGATGGGGCCGTGCGAGGAGAGGCCGCCACAGCTAAAATAATTTGGCTCTTCGGCCACTGGATGAAGTAGTTCTTGCACTACCCTAGCCTTGTTAGTTCCTCTTCAGGTGGGACGGGGACTAACACGTCACTGTAGTCGTTGAGGACGACGTCCACCTGCACCTTCGCATGGTGCTCCCGCATAGGAACACAGTGCAGGATTGCCCCCTCCGGCGTCGGGAAAACCTGGCCGTGCGCAACCTTCACCTTCATGCCAGGAATCTGCACCGTGAGTGTGCATCTAGTGGCTTCCTGCGAAACATAGGATAGATGTGCCATCCTCACTGCAGTCAGGACAATGAAATCATGATTTACTGTAATGACTTGTTTTAGCGGATGAAACTTACGGTGATGCTGTTGATTTGATTCAGCGAGTCGGGTCGGCCTTCCGAGGCGGATGCGCAGCTACTCCACCCAGACAGCTGGATATCGGGGAGCATGGTCGGACCGCCTTGCACTGTGAGCACTTGCATATGTACCCACGTCTGCTCGGCAATCTCCCGCATTTGCTCACGCAAATTCTCCATGTACTCCTGGCTGTCTCTCCTTGGGCGGCGGCAACCCTCGGGGTTTCAGGGAAACACTTTGTCCCACTTAACGCCATCCCCGACGCCTACTACACGGCCCCGATGCTCTGGTTTCTGTCGAGCCTTCGCCAGATCATCTTTCCAACTCGGGAAGCTCGTGACGGAGTCCTGTGAGCTTCCAGGCTGCTGGCTCAGCTCTGTCTGCAAGTTATATTACCTGATGAGAAGATAGCGTATTTGGATGCAACGTAACGGCCGAAGAACCTGATGAAGACGATTGATGATCAGCAAGTTTTCCTCCTCTGAAAGTAAGGCCTTTTAAGCAAAAAAGATAATTGGAGTCAAACACAGCTGCCTTGCAACAAAACAATATATGGATGAATGGATGAAACATTCATCAGCACAACGCTGCTCTTTAAGTGACTTCAAATACCACAAAAATTTCAACCACATGTACTGAACAAATATATCACGAACATGCCAAGTAAATATTGATGGTTCTAGAACTAGAAGACTATCTCCATTTGTCTATGCCAACACAACAGTGATGAATAAATACAAAATGAGTGGCGCAAAAGGGACTTTAACAAGCTCTTCCAACCTCGCAAAAAATGCTCTTCCAAATCATAAGTTTGACTATATGCATCCCGAACACATAACAAGAGCTAATAAAAACAGAAATCAAGTATTACAATGGTGCTATTCTGGTATTGATCCAAAGCGTCCTATATCTAATACACTGAAAAGACAAACAAATCTATAACATTACCCTCGTGATATCACAAAAATTCTAGCTGTTTAGCTTATGAAATTTTGCAATGACGAACCCGGCCATATCTGAACAAAATCATTCCACTACTACACACATTATCATGCCTTCGCAAACGGCCACAGATCCCCATTTTCCCCTCACGTTCCAATAAACCCCATATGCGACTCCGTGAAAAACAATCAATGGAACATTGCGTAAATTCGGTTTTGAGTAATGTGTAGTCAACCTTAATTTTCCCATATATCCTTAACCTAGCAACTCTTAGAGGAAAAACATATATCACAGTCGTACCTCACCGAGGGGGCAGCGCGGAGGGGGCGACGGAGGCGGCGCGCGGAGGGGCCGGAGGGGGCGGCGGAGGGGGCGGCGGAGGGGGCGGCGGAGTCGTCGGGGCCGGACGGGGTGGCGGAGCAGCCTAGCGGCGTCGGGGCGCAGGCATAGCGTCTCGCTGCTGGTTCGAATGAATGCACGGGACTTGGTGAAATTTTCGCCAAGTCCCGCGCGCGGCTTTTATACCAAGTATCGTACCACTGACGGGCCCCTCATAAACGCCCGTCAGTGGAGGCTCATCAGTCAGCAGGGGGACATACCACTGACAGGCATTACGGGATGACCGTCAGCGGAGGTCTGCAGTGGAGGTGGTTAGGGGTACTTACCACTAACAGGCCCTTGGTTTCCGCCCGTCAGTGGAGGTCTGTTGCGTTAGGGTTAGGTACTTACCACTAACGGGCCCTTTGTTTCCGCCCGTCAGTGGAGGTATGTTGTGTTAGGGTTAGGGTGCATACCACTGACGGGCTCCTGTTTTCCAACCGTCAGTGGAGGTTTGGTTTTGTTTGGTTTTTAGCTTTTATGTTCATCTTGTATATATTGTATATATTGTATATATGCTTGGTTTTATTCTTGGCATATTGTATGTATTGTTTTGGCTTATTGGCTTATTCTTGGCATATTGTATATAATCTTGGCATATTGTATATATTGTTTTGGCTTATTGCATAGTTCCTTTCTTTATTTAAATGTGATTATGTGCAAAGATAGTAAAGTTACTATAGAATACCATACCATTAATTTTTTTCAATACCACTCATATGTCTAACATACATACGTACACACGTACGATACACACAATATGAAATCATCCAAACCAAGACATTATTATACATACACACATAGCTCGCTAGGTTTGGTCATCTTCGACAATCTTCTCATGAATAGTGATCTTCTTGGTGGCATACGTTAGTCTTTCGGCGTGACTGCGTCTTATGTATGGCTCAGCATCCTTAGTAGCTTTACTCCTTTTGGTAGGGCGTTTATCAACAGCTTTTGGCTCAGAGTCTGGGTCGTCGAATTGGTCATAGTCCTGTTCGTCAACTACACCATTGATGATGACATGGCACCCGGGTATCATCAAGGAGGACGAATCCGGCCCTCTGGTCACAGGGTGGGCCGGGCCGACTACTCGGAGTCCGACTTCTACACGGGGGCGCCTCATCAACGTGGAGTACAAGACATGGACTAATACCTGCCCGACATACCCGGAGTCTGCTGTAACTAGTTAGGAAATCAATCTGTTAACCGATCCAGATTCTTGTAACCCTATCCCGGCCGCCTATATAAGGCCCGGTAGGGGACCTCCGATCGGTAAGCTGTTAGTCATAGACAATCTCCATTGTTTTCTAGTTCAAGCAACCTTGAGATCAATTCTCGAGGGCTTGCGGCACTCGGGATTCAAGCTATACTAGCCACCAAACACAGGACGTAGGGTATTACCTCTCCGTGAGGGCCTGAACCTGTCTAAATGCTGTCTCCCATGTGCACCCATCCTGATTTGCTGTGCTCACACCGTCCCATATTCAGTATTGCCAGAATAACACTCCGACAGTTGGCGCGCCAGGTAGGGGAGTGCGCATAGATCCATCTACACGAATCGGGATGGGTTTCGCCAGCAACAACAATGTTTTTGCCCCGGGAAGTGTCATGAGATTCGTTTTCATGGTCAGCTCCTTCCCGATCGCTTATGTCATTAACAATCGCGATGCCACGGGCAGGATTGCCAAGTGGGCGATGGAACTCATGGCCTTTAACATAGTTTATGCCCCCCGCACGGCCATCAAGTCCCAGGCTCTCGCTGACTTCATGGCCGAGTGGACAAAAGTCCAATCTCCACCCTCCGTCGTCGACCTCGAGCACTGGACACTCTACTTTGACGGCTCTCTGATGCTTCAGGGCGCGGGGGCTGGTGTCGTGCTCATATCTCCCAAAGGCAAGCGCTTCAAGTACGTATTACAGATCCACTTCCCGGCATCTAACAATGTTGCCGAGTACGAAGCTTTGCTTCATGGTCTTCGACTTGCCGTTTCACTCGGGATCCGTCGCCTCCTGGCACGCGGAGACTCCAAACTGGTGGTCCAGCAGGTCATGAAGGACTGGTCGTGTAAAGACCCCTCCATGGAAGCCTACTGTCAAGAAGTGCGCAAGCTCGAAGACAAGTTCGACGGTCTTGAAATTACCCATGTCCTACGTCGAGACAATGAAGCTGCGGATGCACTCGCCAAGCTGGGATCCAGTCAGGGACGTTGTCCCTGGCTGGAGTTTTCCTCCAGGAGTTGCACACCCCCTCTATCAAGGCAGAAACAACACCCAAGACCGAAGAACAGCAAGTCCCGGAAAGCGATGCCACTCAGCAGCCCTCGTCAGAGGTCCTGGCCGTCACTCCCGACTGGACAACGCCCTTCCTAGATCACCTCCTACGGGACATCCTCCCGCCGAACCAAACCGAGGCACGCCGCATTGCACGACGTGCCAAGGCCTTCGTCATCGTCGATGGCGAACTTTACAAAAAGAGCACCTCCGGGGTCCTCCAGCGGTGCATATCCCAAGATCAAGGAAAGCAACTGCTGCACGATATCCACTCGGGAGTGTGTGGACACCATGCGGCGCCTAGGTCACTAGTCGGGAAAGCCTTCCGACAAGGTTTTTACTGGCCAACCGCCGTGTCATCAGACGCCGAACACATCGTCCGCACCTGCGAGGGATGCCAGCACTTCGCCCGGCAGACACACTTGCCGGCTCAGGCGCTCCAAACTATCCCGATCACCTGGCCCTTCGTGGTCTGGGGTCTGGACATGGTTGGTCCCCTCAAGAAGGCTCCCGGGGGCTACACACACCTTTTCGTCGCAGTCGACAAGTTCACCAAATGGATCGAAGCCAAGCCGGTGGCCACGATAACTGCAGAAAAAGCCGTCGAATTCTTTCGGGACATTATCTTCTGTTTCGGCGTGCCCAACAGCATTATCACAGATAACGGCACCCAGTTCACGGGGCGAGCTTTTTCTTCAACTCTGCGACGACTACAACATCAGCCTTGACTTTGCCGCCGTGGCACACCCGCGCCCCAATGGGCAAGTCGAGCGGTCCAATGGTCTGATAATGCAAGGCCTCAAGCCTCGGATCTTCTAGCGACTGAATAAATTCGCAGGCAAGTGGGCAGCCGAGCTACCATCAGTACTTTGGAGCCTTCGGACTACACCCAACCGATCAACAGGTTATACACCTTTCTTCATGGTCTACGGAGCTAAGGCCATCCTCCCGACTGACCTGGAATACGGTTCCCCACGCGTCCACGCCTTCAACGAGGCTGAGTCAGAGGAGGCAAGACAAGACGCTCTCGACCAACTCAAAGAAGCACGCGAGGTTGCTCTCCTTCGGTCGGCTAAGTACCAACAGGGCCTACGACGCTATCACAGCCAGCACGTACGCGGCCACTCATTCAACGTCGGTGACCTGGTCCTACGCCGAGTCCAGTCCAGCAAAGAGCAGCAAGAGCAGCATAAACATTCACCGCCATGGGAGGGTCCGTACATAGTCGTTGAGGTGCTACGCCCGGGGGCTTACCGATTGAAGGACGGCGACGGCAACATCTTCACCAACGCGTGGAACATCGAACAGCTACGTCGTTTCTACGCTTAAACACTTTATCTGATAACATGGAAACATGAATAAAAAGACCTTTTTCGCTCACTCGAAATAAGTTCCTTTTCCCGACTGACCCGCTACGCCTGTTCGTAGCGGCTACTCGGCAACTGCACGGTTTTCCTCACGCATGTTTTCCCGCACTCGTGAAATATTTTAGTACTGTGTATAAAGTCCGGCATTAACTCTTTGACTCCAATCGCCGGTTTATGCCGCAACCTTACGCTACACGGGACACACGCCCACGGTTAATCCCTACGCAAAGGAGGCTACAACGGGTTGGCGAAGAGCAGAAACGAACGAGCAAACATGCACAGGAACAAAGTCTTTTCATGGTGTCGACGATCGGTGAATCGGCGATCTTACGGTATTCGTGGAGTGATGATTACTGGGGGGTAGGGACCTCTAGGGCCCAAGTGCCAGGAGCTCTGACAGCAGGGGACAGCCATTTTTATACAGGTTCGGGCCTCCCTCAGGATAATAACCCTACGTCCTGTTGCTATATATTGATGGAGAACACGTCTTATAATGGGGGGTGTATGTTAGTGGCTACCCTAGGCCTAATCGTAGACTAATCTAGCTAATCCGCCGGGCTCGACTCCTTCGAGGCAGCGGGTCTTCTAGGGCTTCGCCTCCTGGGATCCTATGCTGCTTGTGCTGCGACTAGATTGACCTGTCCTCCCCTATGGGATTGCTGATCCTTATATAGGTGGTTCTCAGGGTCGTACTGAACGTGGACTCACGCCCGAGTAGGACTCTGGCCTCCTTAAATGTCAGGATTGACTTCCTAGTTTAAGGGGAGCCTTCCCTTCTTGAGAGGGGTTACCTTGTCGTCCAGGGATCCTTACCGGGTACGCTGTACCTTCCTAAAGTCCCGGGATTCTGTATACGGGTACCCCTAATATGCGGGAAACCGTACTATTCATCATCAAGCCCCCCATCAATACGTGAAGTGAGGTCATGATGGTTCTGTTGGAAATCTGCCCTTGTCGGGGAAAAATTCTGAGTAGGCGAGTGGGCCTTGTCGATGACTCCCCCGAGTAGACTCAATCCCTACCGAGTAGTCGTAGAAGCCTTATCGGAATATTCCTTCGGAAAATCCAGAATGGTTTTCTGGTCAGATCTGATCCGTTGATCATGGATACGCGTCCGCCTGGCATATTTCTAGAAAACAGAACCATCGTGGTGAAAAATTCACGTGGTGATGAAGAATCTTTCTCTCTCTGCGCTATTGTACTGCTGATGTTAGCGAAACCGCAGCGCGCTTGTCAATTGCGACGAACAGGAACTTGTAGCCCCCGGGCGAGACCGGGAAGGGCCCCAGAATATCCAGGCCCCATGTCGTGAAGGGCCACGACAAGGGAATCGTCTGCAATGCTTGGACGAGCTGGTGAACGCGTCTACCGTGAATTTGACACTGACAGCATCGCTTCACTAACTCGCTCACGTCACAGAGGGCTGTCGGCCAATAGAATCCTTGTCTAAAGGCCTTTCCGACCAGGGTTCGGAAAGATGCATGTGCCCCGCACACCCCTCCATGGATCTCCTCGAGTAGTTCTTTACCCTGCGTCCGAGTGATACACTTCATGAGCGCTCCGTGGGCTCCTCGGCGATAGAAGGCCCCATCGCCCGGGGAGTACATCCAGGCGCGTCGGGCAATTTGCTCAGATAGTGCATCGTCCTTGGGTACTGTCCGATTGTGAAGGTACATGCGGATGAGTTCTATCCACGAATCCTCATGACCGAGGGGAGCTACGAGTTGACCCGTAACTCCTCTTGGAGCGTCAATACCTGGTGACGTCCTTGAATGGCCCTCGAACTCGAATCGGCCATCCCTTCGTCCACGGGTTCGTTAAAAGCTATGGACGGCGTCGAAATCCTTTTTGCAAAGGTCCCGGGTGGACATAGAGATCGTGAGGACGTCAGGCGAGCAATACTATCGGCTCGGCAGTTATCCTTTCTTAGGACGTACCGTGCTTCGAGCCCGATGAATTTCTTCTCCAGTTCCCACATCTCTGCTAGGTAGCTGCCATGTTCTGGTCTAAGGTCTGATATTCCTTGGACACTTGTCTCGCTACCAGCTGTGAGTCCCCACTCACGAGTAGGTGACGGATACCAAGTGCAGAAGCGACTCGGAGACCGACAAGCAGACCTTCATACTCGGCCCCTATTATTCGTGGCCAGAAGTCAATCTGCAGTGCATACTGCAGGCTTCTCCGGTTGGTGAAGTCAGTTCCAGCATGGGGCTAGTCGGCTGTGAAGTTCATTGAGCCCCCAGCTCAGGATGCCTGTCGTCCGACTTGAGCGAAGGTCTAGCCCCCGGTCATGGCGCTTCTGGATATAATCAACAACCGAAAATGTTAGTCGTAATTTGCCTTTACTGAAACTAACCTTTTGCCTTTTTGCTTGCTTCGTCTGGGACCTAGAGGAGCGATTGGTCCGGGAGAGCAGGAGCGGGGAACCGATTTCGAGGCGAAGAGGTCTCGAATAGCTGAATGCAGATAGCCTGCTAAACTGACTTAACACTTTTTGATTAGTAACTGTGCTTAATCTGTGTGTTTTGTTTTCTGAAAGTTGATCATTTTTGAAAATAACTGCATTGTGAATGTTGTCAGATGCAAAGGTTCTCGAGGATTTAGTCGAACTTCGCGTCCACTGTCACGGACCCGGGGACTACATATGGTTAGGGGAACGCGAGGTCGCCAAGGACCGAAGGACTCGTCCGCCTGGTGGCACGGTACCTGCGCCGTACGCACCCAGAGCAGCACGATCCGACACCCGACCAACGCGAGCCGGCCGGAAGCGACCAATCTTCCCAGAACCACATACAGTTCCCTGATCCGGTGAAGGGGTAATTCCGCGGGATAGGACTGCGCTCCATGATAGTCGTAGGAGGACTAGAGCCCGGGATACTCATCCCCTCAACCCAACCTAGCCACGAGGTGCGACTCTGGGAGGTCCAGCTCTGCTCTGCCGTCCGCACGAGGCGTGACGGTCGTAGGAGACTTAACGAGTACGGGACGAATCCCCTGGACTGACTCCACAAGAGCTACCCATTACTAGTGGTTCGCTCACCTCTGCCATCACGAAATGCAATCCTAACACGCAATAACACCACTGCACCGTTGCCCACATACTTTATCACATACACGCATTGTACATGGGCAACTCGGATAACAACTCGAATACCACAACGAAGCACTACATATGATATTGATATTAACTGTCCACGAAGTGAACTTAAACATGCATCAGTCGGTTATAACCGAAGGTTTTAGTCAAGTTGGAAATATTTACAACGCAGCGGATAAAAGAACAAAAGCCCACAGCGGTGCATCAACTGCTGCCCAACACCCAAACTTTCCCACGAGTCGAACGCTGACCAAGGAAGCCGGCGAACTAAACATCATCCCAAAACTCCGCAACTGCTGGCTCACCTGCACAAGTCTAGGAATATCCTAGGTGAGTACAAAAGTACTCGCAAGACTTAATCGTGCTTGATTAAATGTCCTACACATACTAGTTCAGCAACAATTAAACATGAATGCTTCTCAGAGTAACAATATACCGGTAAACAACTAACATGAAGGAATGAACATTACAGAGATAATCAACCAAGCCGATATCCAACTCAATTCCAAAACCTGAACACAACCCAACGCCATATCCAAATAACCAAGACCAGCTAATAAGATAGCTCGTGATTCAAATCCAATCAATTCAAACAGGAAGGGAGTACGATGAAGTCGCCTCCGGTTGGTATTACGACGAAATACCAACTTTATTTATCGTGCCCGACGAAGTCGCCTCCGGTTGGTATTACCGCGAAATACCAACTTTATTCATCGTAACCCTTACCTCGACTCTAAGGCAGCACGGTGAAGTCGCCTCCGGTTGGTATTACCACGAAACCCCAACTTTATTCATCGTGCCCGATGAAATCGCCTCCGGTTGGCCGTCGTGAAATACCAACTTTATTCACCGTGCCCGTCTCTCGACTCTCAGGTAACCCGGTGAAATCGCCTCCGGTTGGTATTACCACGAAAACCCCAACTTTATTCATCGTGTCCGATGAAGTCACCTCCGGTTGGCCGTCGTGAAATACCAAATTTATTCACCGAGCACCCTTCCTACGCATGCTAGTTTGCGAATTCCAAACAGCGATTCAAACAAGCATTTCATCACACGCATACATCATAAGATAAGGCATGAGAACAACGGCAAGAAAGAAAATGCAACAAGCTCTGCTTGCCTTCGACGTAGGGTTCGGAGACTTGGGGGAGCTCAACGTTTTGCGGATCTTTCTCTTCGGGCTCTGTCGCAAACAACACGAGCCACCGGAAAGGAAACGATAAAATAAGATAAGCTCCAGCATGTATGCATGATGAACTAAGTTAGGGATACAGCCTTAACATGCGGCATGATGACTGGGGTTTTACGGTTATGAGGTTTTGCTCAATTTCAAATGCATGAACATTAATTAGTTGTCCTAGCAATTGCATGCATAGCTTATTTAAGCTAAACCTTAGTTAGGACTAACATTGACATGCAACACAAAAAGGGGTTGTACCTAAGGCAAGGTTTTGGAGGAAATAAACTAGGAAACAATGACTAAGGTAGGAGTTAGGCATTTTAATTTACCTGACATGAGGCATTAGTTTGAACATTAGTATGAATAGAGAATTATCTTTATACACTAAGAGGTTGGCTACATGGTGCACTTGTTAAATGGAACACTGTG
Source organism: Stipa capillata (assembly GCA_019208055.1). NCBI lineage: Eukaryota > Viridiplantae > Streptophyta > Magnoliopsida > Poales > Poaceae > Stipa > Stipa capillata. The sequence goes on along the minus strand of JAGXJF010004763.1, from coordinate 74,684 downwards.
GTTGAAATAATTAGATAGGAAACTCTACAAAGATATGAAAATACAAATTTGCTTGAATGTTGAACTATATACATTTTTCAGAAAATTACCTAAGTTTGAACAATACCCAAAAGCTAAACCTGTTCCAACTCTACTGGCTGACTCCACCCACCCTCTACTTCACTTGCTCTGACTTCTTCTTCACCAAAGGGGAGAGAACAGCCCGGAGAAGCTCCGGGTGGATTGCAGCTGAGTTCCTTGGCTTGGAGCCGAGCAAGAAAAGGGAAGAGGAGAGATGAGGGGAGAAAAGGAAAAGAAATGCAGGAGGGGAGAAGGAGGGAGGAGGAACCGGCTCACCAGGGCGGCGGCTCGGGCTCGCCGGAGTTGCGGTCAGAGCTGGAGAGGAAGGAGGCGCCGGTGGGAGCTGTGCACGGGAAAGGGGAAAAATGAGGGTGATTTGGTCCGAGGAGGAGGAAAAGAGGAGGAGGAGGGTTTTTCGGCCCTTTTATAGGGGGGGGGGCCGGCGAGTTCATCGGTGTGGCGCCGCCCAACGCCCCCAACCCGCGGCCGCGATGTGGCAGTGGAGTTCTGCCACTCGGACGCTCACCCGGAAGCAATCCGGAAATGACCCGGAATCCGGGCCACCCGGACGTACCGCCCGGAGGGTCCGGATGGGACCTCCGGCCTTTACAAATAGCCCGCTTTTCTTCTCTGGACTCACTCGGAGAATGATCCGGAACCCACTCGGATTCCGAGCTCACCCGGACGTTCACCCCGGAAGCTCCGGATGGAACCTCCGGTTGAACCGGGATTCCTAAGCGGCTCTCTGGACTCGCCCGGAATTCCACTCGGACGTCACTCGGAATTTCCGGACAACCCGGAGGCTCAGCTCGGAGGTTCCGGATCAACCTCCGGCTGGCCGACTCCCCCAACACCCGTACTGGACTCACCCGGAAATTGGTTCGGAGGCCACCCGAAAATTCCGGGCAGCCCGGAGGTTTCATCCGGAGGTTCTGGACCAACCTCCGGATCAATGCAGAGGAGGAAATTTCTTCCCAAATCATTTTGGACTTTCGGGCATTTTGATCTATAGGAACACATTAGGGTTTAAGTGCTATAATTTGTCCAAATAAGTTGATTGGTGTTAATTTGTCGAAAATGATTGCCTAAGATGAGATATGCACATATTCTATAAAACATGACTTCTTAATATTCAAGTTTATGCAAGGGGTATGCGTGAGCGATGCCATGTATGCATGAGGCAAAAATGTAGAAACCTAATTGGTATATATGCTTCCTTGACTTAGGCTTACGAGTTGCGCCGTATGCCGCTGACTGTGATCGACCAGGCCTTAGGTTTAGTCGGATGGAGGTCTCAGAGGCTCCTCGTCATCAGTAAACATGATAAGGGGTCTTCGTACAATCTGTCATAGCCATAGCAGCAATCTGTGTTCCCTTGTCGAAGGGGTATTGGACGCTAGTTAGTGAACCTCTCGTAAACCTTGCTCTGATGACATTGCATTCTACCGGGCCGCCTTCTGTTCAGAGTAGTCGGGGTGGCCGGTAAGCGTACGATTCTGTTGGCCTAGTCATGCTTGTACCTTCTCTTCTTCCCTTGCTCGGAGTCGGGGAACTTTGCTGCGGGAATCGGGGAGTTTGGTCGGCCAAGCCTTAGGTCTAGTCAGGTGGGGGGCTCAGTGGCTTCCCCTGTCACCTGTAGACACGTTAAGGGGCTTTCCTCTCATCCCAGACGGTCGCAGCGCAGAACCCTTTTCCCTTTGCTTAGGTTGGGTTGTCGGTACGTGCATGTGTACGCCATTTTTTCGCTTGATGCCACATACTTATCCAGCCCCCGACTGTCTTATTCGAGAAGTTTCTCGGATAGGCAGTCTGAAAAAATCAATATCGAACTAGGAACTTGATATTTAAAAAACTGTGAACTGACTGAAGCATCATTTATAAGTTACTATAAGAAAAAACTGCTAGGAAAAACTAGAAGTAAAAACATCACCTCCTCCTCTCGAGTTGTCGTTGGTTGCTCCAGAAACTCTTGTGCTCTTGTCGTGACCCGCTGAAAAAGCTTGTCGAGTGCACGTGCTAGGCGACGGCGCCCGGAGTGTCTTATCATCGGCTTGTTCATAGCTTGACGACTTGAGGTTGGAGCTGGCGCAACCTGAGACGGACTGGCGGTCGGAGGGGGTGATGACTGTGCGATCTTACCGAAGGTGCTTGCACGAGGAACTCTCTAAGGGGACTCGACTATCTCTTTACTGCTAACTCGAGCGACCTGTATCGGGCGTCTTCTCATGTGGAGCCGTTGTCCTGCTGAGGAGAAAGCCCTTTTTGCTCCGGTTCTGAACTAGTCGTGGAACTTGCTCTCCGACTTGGAGGGGGTGTTTTCGAAGTCGTCGCTCGTAGTTGCGGTGGAGGTCTTGCTGGTCGATCCTGCCGGGAGGTTGTCGTTCAACCCCAACTTCCCGTCGAAGGCCCTGGCACACTCGGTCCTAAAGCGATCTGCTTCGCAATCCGAGTACTCGCCAGGGGCATATTCTCTGAAATCCACGTGACCCGTGACTGGGTACGGTTTCATAGGGCCAAAGTTGTCGTAGAAGCCCTGATCTGAGTACCCAGCACGGCGCGAGCTGGCGATTGGATTTCCTGCCGAGTCTACTTCTTCCTCTTCGGTTGGAGCGATGAGGGTTGTGCAACTGGCACAGGAAGCTGATTGCGCTTAGTTGTGCGTCCTGCCGACTCTGATTCCTCTTGGACAGCTTGGTCCGGAGAGGTCCCCATGGTCGACGCCATCTGTCGACGATCGGTGAATCGGCGATCTTACGGTATTCGTGGAGTGATGATTACTGGGGGGTAGGGATCTCTAGGGCCCAAGTGCCAAGAGCTCTGACAGCAGGGGACAGCCGTTTTTATACAGGTTCGGGCCTCCCTCAGGATAATAACCCTACGTCCTGTTGCTATATATTGATGGAGAACACGTCTTACAATGGGGGGTGTATGTTAGTGGCTACCCTAGGCCTAATCGTAGAGTAATCTAGCTAATCCGCCGGGCTCGACTCCTTCGAGGCAGCGGGTCTTCTAGGGCTTCGCCTCCTGGGATCCTATGCTGCTTGTGCTGCGACTAGATTGACCTGTCCTCCCCTATGGGATTGCTGATCCTTATATAGGGGGTTCCCAGGGTCGTACTGGACGTGGACTCACGCCCGAGTAGGACTCTGGCCTCCTTAAATGTCAGGATTGACTTCCTAGTTTAAGGGGAGCCTTCCCTTCTTGAGAGGGGTTACCTTGTCGTCCAGGGATCCTTACCGGGTACACTGTACCTTCCTAAAGTCCCGGGATTCTGTATACGGGTACCCCTAATATGCGGGAAACCATACTATTCATCATCACATGGCTAAAATAAATTTAGTTGCTAATCGAGTAGTTTATACATAAGTCGCTCGGCATCCCCGAGTGCATACATAAGTCACTCGGCACCCCCGAGTGCATGCAAAAATCACTCGGCATCCCCGAGTTCTTACAAAAATCACTCGGATTTCCCGAGTTATTATTTTTTAAGGCCCGCGCGATCCATAAGGGAGTTTGCCGTGGACTCAACGATCCTCATCATCTCTGGAATGTCTTCGTCTGGGACGTCGGCAGGATACCCCTCCCCGATGGCCTACATGTCCAGCAAGGGATAGTGAGACCGCGCCACCGCCCGAACCATGGTGGCCCCCGTCCGCGCAACTTCTAACTCTATCTTCTTCAGCTGGTCAGGCGCCTGCTTTAGGCGCTCCGCGACTGCCTCTACGGAATCTGGGGCCGGCTCCTCTAACCAGATGGCGTCGCACGCTACCCGTCCCGCCGTTAGCAACGACTGGGTCATTCCACGGGCCTTCTCAAGGCGCGCCTTAAACTCTACAAAGACAAAACTCAACGGTGAGCAAAGAAGACCGGCGGGCCCCGACTAGCTCCAAGCCCGGGTCAAAAACTCACCAGCCTCGGCCTGGGCGGCTCCCCTCTTCGCCGTTTCGGCAGCCGCCATCGAGTCGGCGGCCCTGCGCTTGAGCTGTTCCGCGCGGGTTTTCTCCGCCGAGAGCATCTCCTGGAGCTTGCTGGCTTGGTCCTTGGCGGCGTCGAGCTCCTGGGTGCGGGCCTTCACCGCCTCGAGCTCCGCTGATACGGAGGGCTCCCGATCTTCACGATTTGGACAAGATAACTAGCAAAGCCTACGAGGAAATCCCACCCCAACAACAATCCCCAAACGAGAAAGCCTTTGAGGAACTAGGAAACCAAGTCAACCTTACTCTCAATTGAATGCCACATTTTCCACTCGGAGGCACGCGCCGATCCGTTCAATCCAAAGGAATGAAAGGCCCAAGGTGGAACTCCCAAATCTAGAGGGATGAAACCCTAGATTAAGGAGCAAAGCTCTACTTTTAGTCTTAACAATAGGTCTAAACCTAATTAGGGTTTTGGAACGGGTATTTATAGGGCTAACTCCGTAACCCTAGGTCACTAATCCAAAAGGGTACATGGGCCTCGGCCCGTTACTGTGCGCAGACAGTACACCCGGACATTCCGGGGTAAGTTTTCCCGGAATGTCCGGACGTCTTGATCAGTGGACGTCCGGAGGGTTGGAGCTGACACTCCGGGCAGCAGTCGTCCGGAGTCTCCGGGCCTGTCCGGAGTGTCCGGGCGTGGAGCTGGGGCGCGGTGTCCTCGGCCACCCATCCGGAGTCTCCGGGTCGGGGGCCGGAGTATCCGGGTGTCTGCCCGAGAGGTGCTTCGGCCACCCATCCGGAGTCTCCGGGTCAGGAGCCGGAATGTCCGGGCATCTGCCCGAGGGGTGCTTCTGGGCTGGGTCGCCCGGAGTATCCGGGGTAGAATTCCCGGACACTCCGGGTGTGTTGCAGCAGGTTGGGTCTTGGGCTGGTTCTCTCCTCCCCTTGGCGTCGTTCCACATGGTCAATCCTTCACACCTAATCAAGCAAAGAGTTGAAGCATCAGGTAGTATACTATTCGACCTCAAATCAAGTGGGAAGGAGTCAAGGAATAGGAACACCTCGTGTTGGATAGCCTTAGCGCGAGCTCTAGTCATTGGACCACGGGGTGGAGTTGGAGGAAGTGAGCTTGGAGGATTGGAAACACCCTTGGTGCAGGAGATGTCCGCATCATCCCCCCTTCTTGAGAAGGAGTCGACCTCGACTCCAAGTCATTGTAGCCATGGAAGGGTGAAAGATCCACGACGTTGAAGGTGTTGCTCACCGAGTACTTGTCCGGTGGAAGATCAATCTTGTAGGCGTTGTCACCGATGCGTTGAAGCACTTGGAAGGGCCCATCGGCACGGGGCATAAGCTTGGACTTGCGTTCTTCGGGGAAACGCTCCTTGCGGAGGTGAACCCACACAAGGTCACCGGGGTCAAACACCATCTTCTTCTTGCGTTGGTTGACTTTATTGGCGTGACGAAGCACTTGTTGCTCGATGGTTGCCCGTGTCGTCTCATGGAGCTTCTTGATGAACACTGCTCGCTTGTGTGCATCCATGTTGACTCGCTCGTGCATCGGTAGTGGAAGAAGATCGAGGGGTGTAGAGGGGTTGAAGCCATACACCACCTCGAAGGGACTCAAGCTTGTGGTAGAGTGTACCGCACGATTGTAGGCGAACTCCACATGGGGAAGGCAATCCTCCCATTCCCTCAAGTTCTTCTTGATCATGGTGCGGAGGAGAGTTGATAAGGTGCGGTTGACGACCTCCGTTTGCCCATCGGTTTGTGGGTGGCAAGTGGTGGAGAAGAGGAGCTTGACGCCCAACTTGGCCCACAACGTCTTCCAAAAATAGCTAAGGAACTTGACATCATGGTCGGAGACGATGGTCTTGGGCACACCGTGAAGCCTCACAATTTCCCTGAAAAACAAATTGGCAACATGTGAAGCATCGTCGGTCTTGTGGCAAGGAATAAAATGTGCCATTTTGGAGAACCTATCCACAACCACAAATATGGAATCCCGCCCCGTTTTGGTCCTAGGCAATCCTAGCACAAAGTCCATGCTAATATCCTCCCAAGGTGCACTAGGAACAGGAAGCGGGGTATAAAGACCGTGAGGGTTCAGTTTGGACTTAGCTTTGTGGCATGTGATGCATCGTTGGACGAATCTCTCCACGTCTCGTCGCATCTTCGCCCAATAGTAGTGGTTGGACAGCATCATGTAGGTTTTATCTCTCCCAAAATGTCCCATCAAGCCGCCACCATGTGATTCCTGCAAAAGGAGCAAATGCACGGACGACTCCGGGATGCAAAGTTTGTTAGCTCGAAAGAGGAAACCCTCATGCATATGGTATTTGTCCCAACCCTTTCCTTCTTGACATTTAGCAAAAGGGGAAGCAAACTCAGGGTCATTAGCATATAAATCTTTTAAGCACTCTAAACCCAAAACCTTGACTTCGAGTTGATTCAAAAGGGTCATTTTGCGGGAAAGAGCATCCGCCACAACATTCTCTTTACCCTTTTTGTATTTGACTACATAAGGGAATGTTTCAATGAATTCAACCCATTTTGCATGCCTACGGTTCAGTTTAGCTTGGCCTTTAAGATATTTTAATGACTCATGATCAGAGTGAATAACAAACTCTTTTGGCCAAAGGTAATGTTGCCACACCTCAAGAACACGAACCAAAGCATACAATTCTTTGTCATAAACCGGGTAATTAAGTTGAGCACCATTCAATTTCTCACTAAAGTAAGCGATCGGTTTACCCTCTTGCATGAGCACACCCCCTATACCGATCCCACTAGCATCACATTCTACTTCAAAGGTTTTAGTGAAATCCGGTAAAGCAAGCAAGGGTGCCTCTATTAAGCGTTTCTTTAACTCTTGAAAAGCATTTTCTTGAGATTGCTTCCACACAAAAGGAACATTCTTTCTAGTTAATTCATTCAAAGGGGAAGCAATGGCACTAAAATCTTTGACAAAGTGACGGTAGAAACTTGCTAAGCCATGGAAGCTACGCACTTGACTCACGTTGATAGGGGTAGGCCAATTCTTAATTGCTTCAATTTTAGATTCATCTACCTCTATGCCATGAGTAGAAACAACAAAGCCTAAGAACACAAGCTTCTCCGTACAAAATGTGCACTTCTCAAGATTAGCAAATAAGCGTTCATTTCTAAGCACTAGTAGAACTTGCCGAATATGAGCAACATGATCATGCAACGTTCTACTATATATGAGAATGTCATCAAAGTAGACTACCACAAATTTACCAATGAATTGGTGTAAAACATGATTCATTAAGCGCATAAAAGTGCTAGGAGCATTAGATAAACCAAAAGGCATAACAAGCCACTCATAGAGACCAAATTTGGTTTTGAAAGCGGTTTTCCCATTCATCTCCCTCACTCATTCTTATTTGGTGATAGCCACTCTTCAAGTCAATTTTAGAGAAAATGGTTGCGCCGCTAAGCTCATCTAGCATGTCATCTAAGCGAGGAATGGGATGACGATATCGCACAGTGATATTATTGATAGCGCGACAATCCACACACATGCGCCAAGAACCGTCCTTTTTGGGGACAAGAATGACAGGAACGGCGCAAGGGCTCAAGCTTTCGCGAACGTACCCCTTGTCAAGTAGCTCCTGTACTTGACGTTGTATTTCCTTGGTCTCCTCGGGGTTGGCGCGGTACGGCGGCCGGTTGGGAAGAGGCGCTCCCGGGATGAGGTCGATGCGGTGCTCGATGCCTCGAATGGGTGGAAGGCCCGCCGGGATCTCATCGGGAAAGACGTCCTCGAACTCCTGCAAAACACGAGACATAGCTAGAGGAAGTGGAGGTGAGTCGTTAGCTAAAGCAACTACATCTTTGTACACGAGTACAAAGTGTAGTGGAGATGGGTTATTCCTCACTCCTCTCATCTCGGCTTTGGTGGCTAGCATCACTAAGCCCCTATTCTCTTCCTTGCTCTTTTCTCTCAATTTGGGCTTGTGGCTCTCACTCACCGAATGGTGGATGTCACCCAAGGTGGTGCTCTCTCGCTCACTCCTTTTCTTCTCTTCTTGAAGCCTTGCCAACTTCTGAGCATTGTCGGCGATGATTTGGCTTGGTGTCATAGGCCGTAGCACGAAGTCCTTGTGTTGCCACCGGAAGATATACTCATTGGTGTGTCCATCGTGGCATGCCGATCGATCATATTGCCATGGTCGGCCTAAGAGGAGGTGGCATACCGTCATTGGCACTACATCACACTCCACGGTGTCTTGGTAGGCTCCAATTTTGAAGGCAACTTGCACCGTGTATTGTATCTTGACGGTGCCACTATCGCTCAACCATTGCACATGATAAGGACGAGGGTGCTTCTTGTACTTCAAGTTGAGCTTGGAGCAAAGTTCTTGACTCGCCAAGTTGTGACAACTTCCACCATCGATTATCACTTTGATGGTTTTACCGTCGATTGCGGCCTTGGTTTGGAAGAGATTGCATCGTTGCTCGGGTTCATCTTGGAGTTGGACGGTGAGAATCTTCTTGGTGACGATGAGTGATGGTCCCGACTCGGTCTCACAATAGATTCACTCTTGTCCATACTCTTCCTCTCCGTCTTGCTCAAGCCTTGCTACCTCTTGGATAGCATCAATCTCGCCTTCGCTTGCCAACTCAAACTCGCCCTCTTCGGTGATCAACATCACACGTGCATTGGGGCACTCTCTTTGCATATGGCCACGCCCTTGGCACTTGAAGCAAACGATGTCACGGGTCTTGCCCGTTGAAGCCATTGAGGAAGCATTGCTTCTAGCGGGGGCATCCTTTGAAGATGAGGTGGTAGGGCGACTTGCATTTGTCCATTGACGCACGCTTGTACTTCCACCTCCCATGTGACTTTCTGACTTAGTTGAGGTTGGCCTTGGAGAAAACTTAGCACTTGGAGTGGGGCGAGGAGCAACCGCCGTGGCACGTGGAGTGTACGGAGTGGAACGTGCGGCATAGGTTGAAGTCTTGGAGTAGCGAGCATCCTCTTGTACTTGGCGCTCGGCCTTGATGGCTTGATGCACTAACTCCACAACGGTGTTGTAGGGTTGGTAGTCGGCGATGCGCTTGATGGGATGATTCAACCCGGCCAAGAAACGGGCCATAGTCTGCTCTTCGGTCTCTTGGACATTAGCTCGGATCAAGGCGGTCTCCATTTCCTTGAAATATTCCTCAACTGACCGACTGCCTTGCTTGAGGTCTTGGAGCTTCTTGAAGAGATCTCGCTTGTAGTATTTGGGCACAAAGCGGGCTCACATCTCTCTCTTCATCTCTGCCCAAGACATGATTGGTAGCTCACCATGCTCATCTCGTTGATTCTGCACTTGCTCCCACCAAATCAGCGCATATCCATCAAACTCAAGGGAAGCCATCGCTACCTTCTTCTCTTCGGAGTAATTGTGCATCCGAAAGACCTTGTTCACCTTCAGCTCCCATGTGAGGTACTCTTCGGGATCAAAGGAATCACCGGAGAACTTGGGCATTGTGAACTTGAGCTTGCCAAATTTTTCCTCTCCATCTCCCAGTTGGCCTCTCTGCCGAAGATGGACTCCCTCATCATGATGATGTCTCCTTCTGATCCCTGGGTCTTCATTTGGATGTCTCTGATGTCTTCTCCTGATCCCTAGGTCCTCATCGCCAGGTAGGCGGAAACTGGAACCTCCCTCTGATGCACTGCCCTCATGCTCACCTCGCCCATGATGGCTCCTTGATCTCCTCGGGTTGTGTGGCTCAAGAGGTGGAACTCGGCCTCTGGTCGTCGAGATAGGTGCCCGGGGTCTAGCATTGTCACGGGCTCGGGCTCGCCGGGCGGCCATCTCAGCATCAGTCTCATCAAGGGGTTCCTCTTCATCAATCTCAGCTTCTAGGATTGGACCTCGGAGTGCTTGGACAACTTCTTGTACAATGCTGGCCTTCATTGACTCCATCTGCCGGGTCATATCATGCCTCAGATTGTCCATAGTGTCATGGAGGCTCCGTTGGAGGGCCAAGTGTTGCCCTCGAGTCACGCAATCTTCATTACCGCTCACTCCGTGTGATCCTTCCCTGGACATGGTTAGCAGCACAGCAATATATGTGGAAATCGGAAATTTGGAACTCTCTCACCTCACTTACCACCGAAGTCCTCGCTTCCTTGGATGTGAAGGATCGGAGGGCCGCAGAGGGTAAAAGTAACCCTTGAGGGTAGGTTGAAGAAGGTTCCAAGTCCTCAAAGTGCTATCTCAACAAAGCTTTTAGTGGATCTCGGAAAGGATTAGCACCAAACACTAAGCAATTGGGTAATGAGATATTGCAACAATTGGTAACGATCCAAAATAGAACAATGCAATAAGAGTTGATCTCAAAGATATAAGCGAAGCTCAACAACTCACACACAAAGATAATGGGATTTGTGCAACCAAGGAAATGAGCTAGCACAAAATGTTCCTAGCGAAGACTATAAGCTCGCGTTGCACAAATACAAGGAAAGACGCTAGCTCGATTGCAAAAAGTAGGGTTAGAAGATTTGCACACTTGGCTACCCTTCCTATTTGGTTGCCCACTCAAGCTATCGCTTTCCTACAAAGGATCATTGGCATTTGCTTCTTCTTCTTTTTTTTGAATCTTTCTTTCTTTCTCTTTCTTTTTTTTTATACTTCTTCCTTTCTTCTTTTATGCCAAGATCTTACAAGACTGTCGCGATTGAATTGCTTGGGACAAGGATCTACTAGATAGAACAAGTGCGCAAGGCCCTAGCAATCATCGAAGAGCTAGTCTTGATAGGATCAAAGTTGTCGCAAAGGAAGAAATGGGCTCTCAAAGAAAAAGGCTAGAAGAAAGGGGGTTATACCTCAAGTGTTGAAGGCTGGAACTGCACTGCCCGGAGATTCCGGGGTAAGTTGCCCGGACACTCCGGGTGAAGGGTCCGGAGATTCCGAGGTAGAATCCCGGACACTCCGGGAGTCGTCCCGAGAGGTGTACTGCTGCTGGCCGGATACTCCGGGATGGGCCGGAATGTCCGGGTGTGCTGGGGAAAACCAGATCTGAAACAGGGGCGGCTCGAAAATCCACGAAACAGAGGGGAAAACGAGGAAAAAGGCCAAGGTGATGCAAAGGAAAGTTAGATCGACAAATATGGCAAAGATCTAGTGGACCCAAACCAACCAAAGCTCACCCAAAACCTCAAATTGCATCTAGATCTCAAATAGGGCTCTTTTTGTGGGGTTTTCGAAATAGGCAAGAAAAACCAAAATAAAGGCTAGAAATTGGGGGTAGAAGAAGAGGGATACAAATCCAAATTGTGGAAACCTTGAGCTCTGATACCAAGTTGATACGGAGGGCTCCCGATCTTCACGATTTGGACAAGATAACTAGCAAAGCCTACGAGGAAATCCCACCCCAACAACAATCCCCAAACAAGAAAGCCTTTGAGGAACTAGGAAACCAAGTCAACCTTACTCTCAATTGAATGCCACATTTTCCACTCGGAGGCACGCGCCGATCCGTTCAATCCAAAGGAATGAAAGGCCCAAGGTGGAACTCCCAGATCTAGAGGGATGAAACCCTAGATTAAGGAGCAAAGCTCTACTTTTAGTCTTAACAATAGGTCTAAACCTAATTAGGGTTTTGGAACGGGTATTTATAGGGCTAACTCCGTAACCCTAGGTCACTAATCCAAAAGGGTACATGGGCCTCGGCCCGTTACTGTGCGCAGACAGTACACCCGGACATTCCGGGGTAAGTTTCCCGGAATGTCCGGACGTCTTGATCAGTGGACGTCCGGAGGGTTGGAGCTGACACTCCGGGCAGCAGTCATCCGGAGTCTCCGGGCCTGTCCGGAGTGTCCGGGCGTGGAGCTGGGGCGCGGTGTCCTCGGCCACCCATCCGGAGTCTCCGGGTCGGGGGCCGGAGTATCCGGGTGTCTGCCCGAGAGGTGCTTCGGCCACCCATCCGGAGTCTCCGGGTCAGGAGCCGGAATGTCCGGGCATCTGCCCGAGGGGTGCTTCTGGGCTGGGTCGCCCGGAGTATCTGGGGTAGAATTCCCGGACACTCCGGGTGTGTTGCAGCAGGTTGGGTCTTGGGCTGGTTCTCTCCTCCCCTTGGCGTCGTTCCACATGGTCAATCCTTCACACCTAATCAAGCAAAGAGTTGAAGCATCAGGTAGTATACTATTCGACCTCAAATCAAGTGGGAAGGAGTCAAGGAATAGGAACACCTCATGTTGGATAGCCTTAGCGCGAGCTCTAGTCATTGGACCACGGGGTGAAGTTGGAGGAAGTGAGCTTGGAGGATTGGAAACACCCTTGGTGCAGGAGATGTCCGCATCATCCGCCCTAAGCTTCGTGGCCTCGTCTTTGGTGGCTGCAAAGGATAGCACATCAGTAAGACAAAAGGCGACAAGGGGCGATAAACACCACTCGGATCCCTCACCTTTGGTTCGGGCGATCTCCTACGAAAGGCCCGCCTGCTGAGCGGTAATTTCCACCTCGCGCTTGCGGGCCATATCCTTCGCCGCCTGCCGGCTCGCAGCCAGCTTGTCCCACTCGGCCTTTCGTAGGTCGAGTCGGTCAAGGACCGGCAGCCGGTCCTGAAGGAAGGCGGTCTTGTGTTGCGACCGCTGATTCAGACTCTGCAAGAAGAAGACGAAAAAGTGAGGCCACCCGGGAAGGCTATCAAGACCCTCCACTCGGTCCCAAGGACCCAGTGGAGGCTCGGGGGCTACACCCTCTGGGTGCACTGTTCGTGCACCCAGAGTCAAACCTACAAAAAGAATGCCAAATAAACCCTCCGCCCGACTATCCTAGTCGAACGCAGGCTCGGGGGCTACACCCTCTGGGTGCACTATTCGTGCACCCAGAGTGAAAACTACAAAAATGCTAAGGGCCCTCACCTAGGGGCCCGGGGGCTACTCCTTACGGATACACTCTTTGAAAGCAAAGGTGACTCACCTGCATCAACGGGCGCAACCTGCCGTTCAGCAGGTTGGCTCCCTCCTTCACCGTCTTCAGCAAGGCCGGGAGCATCTCGCCGAGCTGAGCCGCGACGTCCGTCACGTCATTTCATTCTTTCTCCTCCTGGACGTCGTCGATCTCCCGGATCGTCATAGCCGGCCACCACGGGTCTGATTGCCGGACCCGAAGCGGTCGGAGCACCAGCTCGGAGGACGGCTGGGGAGGCGGAGCAGCACTGAACTCCTCCATCGGTGGGGGCAAGTCGAGATTGCCCCCACGGTCCTGCGGGGCGGACCCAGCCGACTCAGGACCTGCTTCTCCTGCCACCTCCGAGCTCTGGCCGGCGTCCGCAGGCGCTCCCTGAGCCGACGCTTCGGCGGAGGGCTCCTCCCCCCGAGGACCGGCAGGCGAGGTGAGCTGCGCGCTGGGTTGCTCAGGGGATGGCCGGGGAGGCGAGGACGAGGACGAGGCCGCATGTGGAGGCGACGAGGGCCGGGCATCCGATCCCGATGGATTCCCGCCTCGGCTGGACCTCGGGACGCTCAGGGGAGCCTTTGGGATGTCCCCCGCCCTCTGCATCCTACAGAGAGAAAGTTGAACCCATCAGCCTTCGAAAAATACAAATGAACAAATAGTCGCCGAGACACTTACTTGGCCGATCGAGGGACAGGAATGCGCTTCTTAGGCCCCGAGGCTCGCCGCCCGGACGTGGCAGCGGCTGGGGCCGCCAAGGTTCCTGATCCACCTTGTGCCCCGAAGGCGGTGTTGACATCTCTCTTCTCTCCCCGGCTGGGGGGAACGTCGTCTTCTGCCACCCGAGGAGTTTCACTCGGGGCAGCAGCCGGCGCCACCGGGTCAGGGCCAGTGCAGGAGCCGTCCTGCTCCGCCGGGGCAGTCCCCGTGGCGGGCGGAGCCGCCGAGTCAGGATGGGGGGCGGAGCCACCCTGCCCTGACGAAGCGGTGCCCGCCGCGGCGGGTGTCGGACCAGCGGCGGAGCCGCCTTGTCCCCTCAGGGTAGGACCAGCCGGCGGCCTTCGTCTCTTAATGCGAAGGGGGGCATCTTCGTTGTCCTCGTCCTCCTCCAGAGCCGGCGCGCTCGGTGGGGGAGGACGGGGAGCCGCGGGGGCCGGCGCCTTCCCCTTAGTAGGTCCGGCGCCCTTCGAGGACCCGGCGCCCTTTAAAGAGCCGGCGCCAGAAGAAGACGCCCGGCCGCCCTTTGCGGTGGAGGCCCGCCACTCGGGACGTCAGCGTACCGTGGCTGGTTCCATATCTCGTCCTCCAGGAGGGGAGCATTGGAGCAGAAGCCGAACAACACCTGCAAAGACAAACCCCGAGTGAGACTCGGCGAAAAATTAAGGAAAAAAGGGCAAGGAATCAGTTACTCACCTGACTCGGCGGGTTCGCCCGGCTAAAGGGCGGCAGACGCCCGGAGAAGTCTAGGCTCATCCCCCGAGCCAGGAGCTTCTCGAGCCGGCTCTGGACCTCGCCCTCCATGAGCCCTTCGGCGGACTCCCGAGTCGTGTCATCTTCGCCGAAGTACTCGAACATGGGGTGCGCCCGAAGCTTCGCAGGCTGCACCCGCCACCGGACGAAGGTCACAACGACGACCGTCCCGGTGACTCCGGCCTTCATCGCCTCGGCGAGCTGCGCCATTAGGACGGCGACGCTGTCCTACTCCCTGTCGAGTGGGGGATCTGACCAGCTCGGCTTGACTTCTGGTGGATGGCCCGAGAAGGCTGGCAGCGACGGGTCGGGGTTGGCGCAGTAGAACCAGTTGGCATGCCAGCCCTTATTCGAGGACTGCATCGGCGGGGCCGGATAGCTCTTCGCCGCCCCGGACCTCAGTTGGAACCCGGCGCCTCCCACTACGGCCGGGTTGTCTCTGCTCGGCTGCGGCTTCACCATGAACAGGTGCTTCCACAGGGCAAAGTGCGGCCGGATGCCGAGGTAGCACTCACATAATGTGATGAAGCACGTGACGTGGAGCATACTGTTGGTGATGAGGACATCTCCCATGCTATCATCCAACGACCAATCACCCGTTCCCGTGCCCGACGACTTAATCATGAGGTGCGTTCGTTTCTTGCTATCCATAATTATGTGGCTAAGGATGGGATGCTACTTAATGGTGATATTTTAATTCTTAGGAACATGGGAGAAGCACTACTGGACCAGCCACAAGAGGATGAGGCGTCACCCCAAATCAAGTCGGACTCCACTTCAACTCCGAATTCGGTTCAGTTTTTAGCAGACAACACCTACATAAATGGGACATAACTTTCTCATACGGAGTCCGATTGAAGAGTTCTTATATGCATTGGAAAGATAACAACGACACCTTTCCAATAGATCTAATGCCACATCATGAATAATTACAGAGACATTGGAATTATCAGAATAAGTTGTCAGGTGCTGCGACACCGTTTTGGGCCACTTCGGGCCTTGTTTTCGTTTCGGGTTTTAAGCCCAGGTTTAGGGTGATACTCTCAGAAACCCTAGGTATAAATACTCTTTAGCCGTCATTGTTTAGGGCAGGTTTTGCTTAGAATTATTCTGCCATCGCAGTCTCGCTGATTTCATCAGTTTGTAGAACCCCACTTCGAGTAATCAAACAATCATCTCGTTTGTGAGATTGCTTCTACTGTGTTCTTGCTTGTGTTCTCGATTCGCATGCAGGGATAAGCCTTCTTGGCGAGGTCAACCGCGTGCGCGCGTGGTTGATAACCAACGGAGCCGTGGTGTAGCGATCGCAGGGTTCGGATCAGTTCTGATTGGAAGTCGGATCGTCAACGTCGAGTTCTCCACAATCGTGATTATCCCTTCCTGACGGAAGATCGGGCACCCCCGTGCGCATCAGTTGGGGTTGAGGTTGTGGAGCTCCAGCCTGTAGAAGTAAAGTAGCCCCCGCAGAAATGGGTGGACCGGCACCGAGAACCCCCGCTCGAAGAAGGAGCTATGGACGACCAGCTCGCCGGTGTTCGGGGTAGGAATGGTCTCCCCCGCAGCGGTGCGCCACTCGACCAGCTCCTTTGGTGGTAGCAACCCTAGCCACACGAGGATTTCTAGCCGCGCCTCCGTCGCCGTCGATTTCATCCACGGGGCCATCGGATCAGCGGGCGAGTCCCCTTCACTCAGCAGTTTCCACACCAAAGAGTCTTCTTCGGCTTCGGTCGGATCAGCTTCCCAATGCGGGGCTTGCATCCGAGGTGGCCGGAGTGAGAGTTAGGGTTTTGGGTGGAACGGCGTGCACGAGCTGATTTGGGCGAGGAGAAGACGAAGGGTTTGGGCACAAGAGGAAGGAGAATGCGTGTGGATGCGTGGGTCGATCCGCAATCTCTTCGGAATGTAAAGGAATAGATCGAGCGGTTTGGTTTCCCCACGTCCGCACGCACCTGGATTCACCGCGCCCACAATGCGCCCTTACAGATTCCACTACGCGCTTTGGGCGGGCCATGTCACGCTTCTTCCGCGCCCACGACTTAACGGCGCTGCGATTCGTGCAGTTTAATGAAAGGGGATCTAACAGTTGGTCTTCCAGGGTTAATAACCGATCGGAATATACCTCCGCTAACAGCAACCGAAGCGTGTTTCCCACAAACCACCAGCCAGTTACCGGCTGAATCAGAACTGGGCACTACGGCTGTGAAGGGTATCAGTGGCTGGCCTCAAGCAGGAACGCAGTCACCTAAGTACACCCAAGTGAAGGGCAGTAATGACGTGCCTTCCGTAGGCCACAAGTCGGACGCCAAGCAACTCGGAGCTACCGGATTCTCCGCCCAGACCTACCGAGCATGCAAGCCTCGGAGACTCCGGAATCCGGAATTTTTGGATCAAGTGGAATGACCTGTTGTAAGGCTTCGTTACTCGGGAACCTATGCGCCATGGCTTGTTTCTCTGGTTCTGATGCGAATTTTAGAGGCATTCCTTCAGGGGACACTAGCTGGCCTAATCCACTCGGGAAGGCTGTGTGCTACTCGGAAATCCAGTCGGGATTCATGGTACGTGTCACAGACCTGGAATCCACATATGATTAGAGGAACGCGAAGTCGCCAAGGACCGAAGGACCCGTCAACCCGGTGGCACGGTACCTGCGCCGTACGCACCAAGGTGGGACGATCCAACACCCGCCATGAGCGAGCCGGTCGGAAGCGACCAATCTTCCCCAAACCACATACAGATCCCAGATACCAGTGAAGACTCAGAGTCGTTCCCGAAGCCTACCACGACAAACAAGGTCGGAGGAGCCCGGCGATTCTACCCACACCCTAACCTAGCTCGGAAAGCTAGTGGGTCGCTCGAAAGCCCGGTAGAACGCCCACACCTTGCCTGGCCGGCACTGCATCTCAGCCAGCGGGTCACTCAACCAACACCTGTTCGACTTAGTAGAAAATGGTACGGCCTCAGTCCTTCACGGCATACCCACACACTTCATATCATTCACGCATTGTGCAGGGGCAGCCTAGATTAACAACTCGGATATCATCACAAAGCTCTACAATATGATATTACTAATAACTGTCCACGATGGGACAACACATTACATCAGTCGGTTAAATCCGAAAAACATATCCGAGTACGGAGAAGTTAACAACAGCGGAAACAAAATAAATGAGACCCATAGCGGCACAGTGACCGTTGACCTAAGACCACATCTATCCCATGAATCGAATAGCTAACCAAGGAAACCGGAAGCTAAGCGGTATTGAAGTATTCCTCGACCACCGGCTCACCTGCAATGATCTAGGAATATCCTAGGTGAGTACGAAGGTACTCGCAAGACTTATTCGTGCTTGATTAAATGTCCTACACATACTAGTATAACAGTAATTAAACATGGCATAATTCGAGCGGAAAGGTACAACATTCAAGAACTTCATTGACAGAACAAGGTTCCCCATGGGAAACAACTCATAGATCAAAATTCACACGTAACCACGAAGGGACATGGTGGCACTCACTTGCCGTATCTTAATACATGGGTATAGAGGCACTCACTTGCCCACTATACACCTTAATACATGGGTATAGGGGCACTCACTTGCCCACTATACACCTTAATGAATAAGCAGGCACTCACTTGCCTTTTCCCACTCACTTGGGATATCACACCTCACCACATTGACACACATTCACATAATCTCTCGGATCGTTACCGGCAAATACATCCACATGGAAATAACCAATGCTCTTCACTCGGAGGTAGCTAATCTCCAAGTGACCGAGGCTCATCATGCGAAACGTCCATGGCAGAGATTTCCGCTAACGTCCACGCGGTGATAAGGGAAATGCTACGACCGGAATCACCTCAGGATGGTAGACCCTACCAACCGTATCCGTCGAACGGAATCACCTCAGGATGGCGGAACCAACCGTATCCGTCGAACGGAATCACCTCAGGATGGTAGAACCTACCAACCGTATCCGTCGAGCACACCCTCGGCTCTCACACCTCACTTAATTAGATTCAAGTTATTAGAAGGACCGAATCAATTCCCAGCCATCGCTAGACACAACTGGCAGTACACCCTAACATGCTAGTTTTACCGAACTGGACCACACATTCCAAGCAACAATCCACACATCAACAAATAATCAAAATAAAGTATGTAAGTAAAGATGCAAGGATGCAACAAGCTCTGCTTGCCTGGGAGCCGGGGAAGTACGGGGGAGCATGCGGGAGAACTCCAGAATACTCAAAACACCGGTAAGAAGCAAGCAACCTCAACAAAAAGAAAAGCAAGCCTAAGAAGCTAATTTGAAAATGACAAATATGCACGGATGCAATTGACATGGATGCAACTACGGTGGATTAAAATGAAGTATACAATTGCGTAAGCGGTTAGTGTGCGTTCCATATGTTGGTTTGGTTTTAGTTGCGGTATAACTTTAGTCATGGATAAACCTAGAATATAGATGCATGCATGGGATACGATATGCAATTAAGGAGAAAGGCTTTAAATCTATAATTAGGGTTAGGGTTTATTTGATTGATTCATTGTCGTAGGTGAGAACATGGAGTCGCGATTAATATGGATGCATTCGACTGTTGAGATATGCAACTAAGATGGATGTGTAACACGATAACCAGATTATATGCCCGTACTTAGATGAGTTATGAAGTTAGTCATTTTAATCGTTACCGTTAAGCTAGATTCTCTAGTATTACTACTTAGTGGCAAGCACTAGTGCAATTTGGTCATTTTCTGAAATCTCTAAATACAGCATCATACGGCAATGGCATTATGAAAGCCCACAAGTACAAGGATGATCTTAGGTGGAATAATCATTTTACTCGGAGGGCGCATGCATTTCCTACGAAGCTGCAAGTCTAATTAGATTTTAGCATTTCCTGTCTTCTTCTCGGTAAAGAAACTACCTTACTTAGAATGTCCGAAAGAATTAACTACTAATTGACTGCTTACTTGCCACCATATTACTAGCGTGTTTCGCGGATTGAGTCCACTAATTAGCTTCATGGTAGCTCGCAACATAGTCGGGGTACTTACCAGCTAAGCATCCCGGTTTACATTGGTTCCATCTGGGTGAACATTTTCACTCGCGACTGGTTGCATGGATCAAGATCATATGTGCACAATTTCTATTTGGACCTTCCCTCAGATGAGCTCATTACTAACATAAACTTAGCTATGATTAACCAAGTCGGCGAGCAGTTAAGTCATTACTTCCAGCTTGAGTCTTAACAAGTTTAACCCCTAGTTATCGGGATAGTGCATTAGATATACTATCTGTTATACATGGTAGTTGAGTCATGGTGCATATAAAGGAGCACCAATCGGTCGGTTATTTCTGTTGCTAAGGCATTGATCGCTAAAACCTAAGGTCATGCTCCATAGTTACGGTTCTCTAGCAACGTAAAATTATTAGCTCATTCTGTAGTTAGCTGGTGATGTGAACTTGCTGTAATCCATGCCTTAACAACTAAGTTGGCGTCTAACTTTTAACCACTAGTCGGCCATCCAACCATGGTTATCAAAGCATCTATAGCGTTTGCCATGTTAGAACTGAGATACTTGAGCTTAACTGCCAGTATTATAAGGGAATTCAGTGTATGGGTGATGCTTATCATTGCGTACTAAAATAATCGACGTGTTCTAAACGGATACATTGATTCACACACATATACGGTCATTCTCATGCAATTACCAAGCTCTAATGTTGGGCTAACATGCGTCTAACTACTAACCACGGAGACTACTAGCACTCACGATGCTGGGCTAACATGCATCTAACTACTAACCACGGAGACTACTAGCACTCACGATTCAAATCGCATGGGCGGAGAAGAGAAACCAAGTGAGGCTTGCCGGCGCTGAGCTTGGGGATGAATGCGGCGGGGCGGCGTCGTTGCTGGTGGCGAAGCGGAGCTGCCGTGGCACCGAAAGAGCTGGCGGGCGCTGGCGCGTCAGAAGGAAAGGCGAGGTTGCCGCGGCGGCTCGTCGGGGTGGCAAGGGCGCGGGGAGCGGAGGCGCATGGCGGCGACATGGGGCACAGGAGCGCGGAGGAGGCTGGCGGATCTGGTGTGGTCCACCCGGCCGACGGCGGCGCGGCGCCTGCGTAGGGGAGCTCGTGGCCGGACCGGGGAGAGGCCGGTGAGGGCGACGGCGGAGGCAAGGTGCCAGGGAGCAGCGGCGGCGGCCCAGCCGGGGGAGCTCACCGGCTACTGGAGAAGCGGCGGCGTACGGGGAGGCGTTGGAGCAGGGGATGCAGAGGGCGGGGTTGGGGCGCGGCAGTGGAGAGAGGGGCAGAGGCGGCGGTGCGGCTTGAAGGGAGCTGGCCGGAACAGGAGGGAGCGGCGGCATGGGCCGGATGCGGCGGGCGGCAGGTGAGCAAGGAGCAGCTCCGGCCAGGGTTGAAGAAGATGGGGCTAATTATTCAATTGATCATGCATGTAGGAATTTCTTGGATGGATTGCAAGATTGGGAGGTGGGGAACCTGGTGGAATAACATGCAGAGCTTCAATCTTTGGTTTTGGATGGAATTTGGAGGGAAGAAGAAAGCATTTGGGGAAGGCTTGAAGAACACAGGGGAGCTAAGCAAGGAAATGGGGAATGGCTCCTGTTGAGCTGCGTGGAGAAGAAAAGGGGCAGTGCAGTGGGTTGTTTTGCTACACGTGGAGGTTAGGGGCTGCTAGGGGGGCCCACATGGCAGGAGGTGTCTATATTATTTTCTTTGCTTATTTAAAACAAGGCTAAGATAACAGGAGTTCCAGAGCAAAATAAAATTTGAATTTTAAGGGTTTGAATTTATTTCGTATTAGACTTGTGGTCAATCTGTTATTTAGATTTTTAATGTGTTATTTCATTTATATTTTGAGGAGAGGGGGTTTACTCGATCAGCTATTTCCAAACTTTATGTGCGGAGAGAAACTACTAAAATAAGTTTGGTCTTAAAGTACAAATAAACTTCGATCGACTGGTAACAGTTTGATAACCTAGGCATTTTGGAACATATATCAAATTTTTGAATCGTGAGTTGTAGTGGCATTAGGTTTGATGTTCGATTTCATGTTAACCCTAAGGGTGCATGTTAGGGTTTTTAATCGAAATCGTTTTTGAAGTATCTTTATGCATGCATGAAATTGAAAGAAATCATTTTGTCCGCGATAATTTACACTGACATCGGATCGGAAAAACAGGGTCGCTACAAAACCTACCCCCCTTAAGAGAATCTCGTCCCGAGATTCCTAGCGGTAGAGAAGAGAAGAGAGGTGTTCAACTTGCAGCAAGACGTTGACGTGACCAAGCTGTCGATAGGGAGAAATCAAAATCACTTATCGACTTTTACACTAGTTCTGGAAAGAGAAAACCAGATCAGATTATCATTCCTTGGAAATGATTTCTGCTACGGCGTTTCAGCTTTAATAGGCTCTACATTCCATTAAGAGGAGAGACGAAGGTTGAATGAGCAGTAGCCACTGAGAGGTGTTGCGACGATTACTGGTCTTGCAAATTTAGAATTCAAGCTTGTTGGTTTGAGTGAAAGGAACTGGTATGAACAAATGATCTTACCCCCAAGTGTGGAACTGAGGAAAGGGTAGAAATATGATTCCGAAGTAAAAGAAATACATGGGTTTTGGGTTATTTCCGATTGGAAGGAGAAAATAACGAAAGGGGAGAATCGATCTCAGATCATGGTGATTGCCTTGATTATCTTAAGAACAATTCCCTCTAAGAGATCAGCTGAGATGCCCCTTGCTTGAGGACGGAGGAGTTTGAGATGTCCTTTACTCGAGGATAGATTAGGTGCTATTCTTGGATAATTATGCTTCTATCAGGATAAGAAGGAACAAGGTGGTATGAATCAAATAGCGGAAGATACTGTCTAGAGAGGGACTGATCTAGGAACTGTCAGGACCGAAGAATAGTCTCGTACTACACATAGTGCTGATCAGAAGCTACAATCTATTAGGCTGGAACTCAACAGCAAACTTATTGGAAATTTTGAGTAGATGTCGCTAGAGTTTTCATTTACTTGAATTGGGTAAGTGAAACTAAAGATACATAATTAACAGCAGAGGATCTGAAAAGGGGTGATATCCGGCTTTTAGTATGCAGCCTGAACATCAGACTCGCTTAAGGCATAAATAGAAGGGTTTCCATTATCGTCCGAGTGTGATTGCACTTTAGCGATAAGAAAGATCTTAGAGTACAACTCTCAATTAGGGGTTACTGAAGGGTTAGAATCCTTGGTCCCACAAGAGGAAACAAGAGGGAGGGAAGTTGTTAATGAGGCACGAGCGGAGTGGTTGATTCTAGAGAATGTCGATGGAACTTTTGTCGTAGTGTGGTTATTCTATTTGGGAGAATCTAAGGTCTCGATGAAGAGAATCCAAGGCCATAAGTAGCTAACCCAATGTTCAGGAAGATACTGAGATGTAGGGATCACAA
This sequence comes from Stipa capillata, assembly GCA_019208055.1. Lineage (NCBI taxonomy): Eukaryota > Viridiplantae > Streptophyta > Magnoliopsida > Poales > Poaceae > Stipa > Stipa capillata. Next base: position 51,851 of record JAGXJF010004763.1, on the reverse strand, counting down.
GGAGCATAAGTATGGTAGCACAGTGAGGCTGAGAGGGTATACTGCTGTTCACGAATTTCCACCGCACTACAGGAAGGTGAGGGCTAATGAAAATGTTAGTCACGTAGACTTTAAAACGTGGATTGGAGATAGAGATATTCTCAGCATCCAAAGATGGAAACTAGAAACTTAAGCTCTTAAAGATAGGGATTCGGTCTGGCTTGCTCCTTTGGACTGTGGGGTACGTATACAACCACAGGGATGATCAGTCCCGGTAGCGGTACTCATACCACTCCAAGTATTCAGGCCGACCGATGTTAGCCTCATCAGGGCTAGGGACAGGGCATACAGGGATACACCACTCGAGCGCACTAGAAGCAACTAGCAGGGTAAACGGTATGGGGGCCAATCCATCCCGTACCCAAACTATTGACTCCGCACGTCGATGGTCGAATCATGTTGCCTAGTACTCAACCAAAAGATTCAACGTGGATGAGCATCTATAGAAAAGGGGTGCATCACCACCAGGAGGAGGGGTTGTTACCCATCACTTAACCCCACACATTAACATCCAATCGAGATGATGGGTAAAGGCATCGCTCAAGAAGTGGGTTGGGCATTAATCCAATCACCTCATTAGGGATGGAAAACAAGGGTAAGATTATCAGTCGAGTCATCAAAAATTCAGGAGATTAACTTAAGCTTAAAGGTTGGTTTCTCATCATAAGCATGGAAGAGGAGCAATTTCAGGTTTCTTCAAGTAGGCTATGAGACAGCTAAAGGAGGTCTCCGAAAAGGTTTCCTAGGAGAAGTAAGGAGGATAACCACGACTGAGAGTAGGAATGAGTTAAAATTTTAAACAGTTGATAGGCTGATTTTGCCGTCCACTTGCACTGAAATGGACGAAAGAACTGTTGTTTATTTGAGATGCTACCTAAATATGGAAGGAGGGAACTGTTGATTATCACTCACTTGACTCGGGTATGATAGTCAAGCTATCAAAATGCCTTAGAACGCACGATTGGATTAAGAGGGATATGCTCGTAGTCGCAGGGAGAAATGCCATGGTGCTCAAATCAATCCTTTAGCATGTAGAATTCAACCATTTCACCAAGACATCTTTCTAAAGACAGATCACTACCTTAGCAATTTCCTATAGGAAAATCGAATTCCAAAGATCGTCTACCTAACCTATAAGTATTATCTTAATGGTAATCCAACATTTATCCTTGCCCATAATCATTTTCTATTAATCCTCCATCTATAGACTTCGTTTTTGTCTCATCCACTAGTATTTCAAAATCTTCATTATTGATCATATTCCACCGATCCAACAATTTATCTAAGTCCCTTCATCTATTACTACTGATTCTTTCCAAATCCAATAGTAGTGTTGCCATCTATACGGCTTCTATCGTATCACCTGCCAACTCGTAATTATCCAAGCCCAACGGCAATACTTCTAATTTCACCAATATCCAATGGCTAAACCAATCTTCGGATCTATTATAATTATTGGCACCAACAGCAACTTAAGGTCCTTATTACTAGAGACTTATGAATACATTAGATCCTCCAATAATGCTTATATCATGAACCGCCAAGGATCCATTCGTCTTTGATGCTAAGTCATGATCATAATCAATTGGTCTGGTAACCAATCTCTACTTCTGTCCATCACTTTTTCATTTAGAATCAATGTCAAGGAAATTATCTACTAGCAATAATTAATTACTTTACTAAATCAATTAATTCTTCGCACTCCATTGCATCTCCTATTAATCCAACTCATTAGGTAATACTATGACTTTTGACCTAGGAATTAGTCCAACAATTTCCTATAATCCAATCAAAATCCAAGATTTACATGGTCCTGTAATCCAATTAAACTTATTAATCATCTACTCCTTTCTCAAATTTTTATTTTCAGCATGACTCTGACCTCGAAAACATCATCCACCGACAATAGAGTCATTTTCCTAAGAGGAATCCAATAAAACTTTATATTTCTTGAGATTTCTAGAACTCTATAGTCTAATTACTGTAATTAATTTCATTAAACAAACCTTAGTATCTTGATTACTAGCCAAGGCATCATACCATCTTCCATCTCCGATCATACCATCAAGGGTTCACATAGACATTCAGATTCCTATTTTTATTTCTGAATTCTTACTCAATTCCATCCATTCCAATTTTGCTTTGACCAAAGATCATCTACTTTCTAATTATCCACCGACATTTGTCATGATCCATCAGTCCTATACAATTTTAGGGTTAGAGAGAATAGGGTTAGCCACACAAAGGAAAACAAACGCAATAGAGAAGAACATTTAGAACTAAGAGCGATGAGGTTAAGGAATGAAAAGCAATCTACTTATTAAGTTTAAACATAGGGTTTAATTTTGCAAATAGTTTTGCTGGCCAAGTGGCACAGCGCAGCGGAAGCGCCTATCTAACGACCACCTGCAATTGGCTTCCTACGGTCAGCTCGGCTCTGATACCAAGTTGTCACGGACCCGGAATCCACATATGATTAGAGGAACGCGAAGTCGCCAAGGACCGAAGGACCCGTCAACCCGGTGGCACGGTACCTGCGCCGTACGCACCAAGGTGGGACGATCCGACACCCGCCATGAGCGAGCCGGTCGGAAGCGACCAATCTTCCCAAACCACATACAGATCCCAGATACCGGTGAAGACTCAGAGTCGTTCCCGAATCCTACCACGACAAACAAGGTCGGAGGAGCCCGGCGATTCTACCCACACCCTAACCTAGCTCGGAAAGCTAGTGGGTCGCTCGAAAGCCCGGTAGAACGCCCACACCCTGCCTGGCCGGCACTGCATCTCAGCCAGCGGGTCACTCAACCAACACCTGTTCGACTTAGTAGAAAATGGTACGGCCTCAGTCCTTCACGGCATACCCACACACTTCATATCATTCACGCATTGTGCAGGGGCAGCCTGGATTAACAACTCGGATATCATCACAAAGCTCTACAATATGATATTACTAATAACTGTCCACGATGGGACAACACATTACATCAGTCGGTTAAATCCGAAAACATATCCGAGTACGAAGAAGTTAACAACAGCGGAAACAAAATAAATGAGACCCATAGCGGCACAGTGACCGCTGACCTAAGACCACATCTATCCCATGAATCGAATAGCTAACCAAGGAAACCGGAAGCTAAGCGGTATTGAAGTATTCCTCGACCACCGGCTCACCTGCAATGATCTAGGAATATCCTAGGTGAGTACGAAGGTACTCGCAAGACTTATTCGTGCTTGATTAAATGTCCTACACATACTAGTATAACAGTAATTAAACATGGCATAATTCGAGCGGAAAGGTACAACATTCAAGAACTTCATTGACAGAACAAGGTTCCCCATGGGAAACAACTCACAGATCAAAATTCACACGTAACCACGAAGGGACATGGTGGCACTCACTTGCCGTATCTTAATACATGGGTATAGAGGCACTCACTTGCCCACTATACACCTTAATACATGGGTATAGGGGCACTCACTTGCCCACTATACACCTTAATGAATAAGCAGGCACTCACTTGCCTTTTCCCACTCACTTGGGATATCACACCTCACCACATTGACACACATTCACATAATCTCTCGGATCGTTACCGGCAAATACATCCCCATGGAAATAACCAGTGCTCTTCACTCGGAGGTAGCTAATCTCCAAGTGACCGAGGCTCATCATGCGAAACGTCCATGGCAGAGATTTCCGCTAACGTCCACGCGGTGATAAGGGAAATGCTACGACCGGAATCACCTCAGGATGGTAGACCCTACCAACCGTATCCGTCGAACGGAATCACCTCAGGATGGCGGAACCAACCGTATCCGTCGAGCGGAATCACCTCAGGATGGTAGAACCTACCAACCGTATCCGTCGAGCACACCCTCGGCTCTCACACCTCACTTAATTAGATTCAAGTTATTAGAAGGACCGAATCAATTCCCAGCCATCGCTAGACACAACTGGCAGTACACCCTAACATGCTAGTTTTACCGAACTGGACCACACATTCCAAGCAACAATCCACACATCAACAAATAATCAAAATAAAGTATGTAAGTAAAGATGCAAGGATGCAACAAGCTCTGCTTGCCTGGGAGCCGGGGAAGTACGGGGGAGCATGCGGGAGAACTCCAGAATACTCGAAACACCGGTAAGAAGCAAGCAACCTCAACAAAAAGAAAAGCAAGCCTAAGAAGCTAATTTGAAAATGACAAATATGCACGGATGCAATTGACATGGATGCAACTACGGTGGATTAAAATGAAGTATACAATTGCGTAAGCGGTTAGTGTGCGTTCCATATGTTGGTTTGGTTTTAGTTGCGGTATAACTTTAGTCATGGATAAACCTAGAATATAGATGCATGCATGGGATACGATATGCAATTAAGGAGAAAGGCTTTAAAATCTATAATTAGGGTTAGGGTTTATTTGATTGATTCGTTGTCGTAGGTGAGAACATGGAGTCGCGATTAATATGGATGCATTCGACTGTTGAGATATGCAACTAAGATGGATGTGTAACACGATAACCAGATTATATGCCCGTACTTAGATGAGTTATGAAGTTAGTCATTTTAATCGTTACCGTTAAGCTAGATTCTCTAGTATTACTACTTAGTGGCAAGCACTAGTGCAATTTGGTCATTTTCTGAAATCTCTAAATACAGCATCATACGGCAATGGCATTATGAAAGCCCACAAGTACAAGGATGATCTTAGGTGGAATAATCATTTTACTCGGAGGGCACATGCATTTCCTACAAAGCTGCAAGTCTAATTAGATTTTAGCATTTCCTGTCTTCTTCTCGGTAAAGAAACTACCTTACTTAGAATGTCCGAAAGAATTAACTACTAATTGACTGCTTACTTGCCACCATATTACTAGCGTGTTTCGCGGATTGAGTCCACTAATTAGCTTCATGGTAGCTCGCAACATAGTCGGGGTACTTACCAGCTAAGCATCCCGGTTTACATTGGTTCCATCTGGGTGAACATTTTCACTCGCGACTGGTTGCATGGATCAAGATCATATGTGCACAATTTCTATTTGGACCTTCCCTCAGATGAGCTCATTACTAACATAAACTTAGCTATGATTAACCAAGTCGGCGAGCAGTTAAGTCATTACTTCCAGCTTGAGTCTTAAACAAGTTTAACCCCTAGTTATCGGGATAGTGCATTAGATATACTATCTGTTATACATGGTAGTTGAGTCATGGTGCATATAAAGGAGCACCAATCGGTCGGTTATTTCTGTTGCTAAGGCATTGATCGCTAAAACCTAAGGTCATGCTCCATAGTTACGGTTCTCTAGCAACGTAAAATTATTAGCTCATTCTGTAGTTAGCTGGTGATGTGAACTTGCTGTAATCCATGCCTTAACAACTAAGTTGGCGTCTAACTTTTAACCACTAGTCGGCCATCCAACCATGGTTATCAAAGCATCTATAGCGTTTGCCATGTTAGAACTGAGATACTTGAGCTTAACTGCCAGTATTATAAGGGAATTCAGTGTATGGGTGATGCTTATCATTGCGTACTAAAATAATCGACGTGTTCTAAACGGATACATTGATTCACACACATATACGGTCATTCTCATGCAATTACCAAGCTCTAATGCTGGGCTAACATGCGTCTAACTACTAACCACGGAGACTACTAGCACTCACGATGCTGGGCTAACATGCATCTAACTACTAACCACGGAGACTACTAGCACTCACGATTCAAATCGCATGGGCGGAGAAGAAACCAAGTGAGGCTTGCCGGCGCTGAGCTTGGGGATGAATGCGGCGGGGCGGCGTCGTTGCTGGTGGTGAAGCGGAGCTGCCGTGGCACCGAAAGAGCTGGCGGGCGCTGGCGCGTCAGAAGGAAAGGCGAGGTTGCCGCGGCGGCTCGTCGGGGTGGCAAGGGCGCGGGGAGCGGAGGCGCATGGCGGCGACATGGGGCACAGGAGCGCGGAGGAGGCTGGCGGATCTGGTGTGGTCCACCCGGCCGACGGCGGCGCGGCGCCTGCGTAGGGGAGCTCGTGGCCGGACCGGGGAGAGGCCGGTGAGGGCGACGGCGGAGGCAAGGTGCCAGGGAGCAGCGGCGGCGGCCCAGCCGGGGGAGCTCACCGGCTACTGGAGAAGCGGCGGCGTACGGGGAGGCGTTGGAGCAGGGGATGCAGAGGGCGGGGTTGGGGCGCGGCAGTGGAGAGAGGGGCAGAGGCGGCGGTGCGGCTTGAAGGGAGCTGGCCGGAACAGGAGGGAGCGGCGGCATGGGCCGGATGCGGCGGCGGCAGGTGAGCAAGGAGCAGCTCCGGCCAGGGTTGAAGAAGATGGGGCTAATTATTCAATTGATCATGCATGTAGGAATTTCTTGGATGGATTGCAAGATTGGGAGGTGGGGAACCTGGTGGAATAACATGCAGAGCTTCAATCTTTGGTTTTGGATGGAATTTGGAGGGAAGAAGAAAGCATTTGGGGAAGGCTTGAAGAACACAGGGGAGCTAAGCAAGGAAATGGGGAATGGCTCCTGTTGAGCTGCGTGGAGAAGAAAAGGGGCAGTGCAGTGGGTTGTTTTGCTACACGTGGAGGTTAGGGGCTGCTAGGGGGGCCCACATGGCAGGAGGTGTCTATATTATTTTCTTTGCTTATTTAAAACAAGGCTAAGATAACAGGAGTTCCAGAGCAAAATAAAATTTGAATTTTAAGGGTTTGAATTTATTTCGTATTAGACTTGTGGTCAATCTGTTATTTAGATTTTTAATGTGTTATTTCATTTATATTTTGAGGAGAGGGGGTTTACTCGATCAGCTATTTCCAAACTTTATGTGCGGAGAGAAACTACTAAAATAAGTTTGGTCTTAAAGTACAAATAAACTTCGATCGACTGGTAACAGTTTGATAACCTAGGCATTTTGGAACATATATCAAATTTTTGAATCGTGAGTTGTAGTGGCATTAGGTTTGATGTTCGATTTCATGTTAACCCTAAGGGTGCATGTTAGGGTTTTTAATCGAAATCGTTTTTGAAGTATCTTTATGCATGCATGAAATTGAAAGAAATCATTTTGTCCGCGATAATTTACACTGACATCGGATCGGAAAAACAGGGTCGCTACAGTACGCCCCACGCTGGGCTATCAGCTGGTCTCTGTCCATAAGGATGGATCGGGTGCCACCAGAGCTTACCCGTTATTAGCTCACCCACCATTATAGGTGAATGTTACTCAGCTTTTATTGTCTTTTCCACAGGAGTTCTGACAGTCCTTCGCAATCTCCCTGCAAGCGAAAGTCACTCGGAAAGCTTGACCGGAAGAGAAGACCGATAGCAGCAAGATCGTGAAGGACTCGAGGGGCTACTAATGATGACATGGCACCCGGGTATCATCAAGGAGGACGAATCCGGCCCTCTGGTCACAGGGTGGGCCGGGCCGACTACTCGGAGTCCGACTTCTACACGGGGGCGCCTCATCAACGTGGAGTACAAGACATGGACTAATACCTGCCCGGCATACCCGGAGTCTGCTGTAACTAGTTAGGAAATCAATCTGTTAACCGATCCAGATTCTTGTAACCCTATCCCGGCCGCCTATATAAGGCCCGGTAGGGGACCTCCGATCGGTAAGCTGTTAGTCATAGACAATCTCCATTGTTTTCTAGTTCAAGCAACCTTGAGATCAATTCTCGAGGGCTTGCGGCACTCGGGATTCAAGCTATACTAGCCACCAAACACAGGACGTAGGGTATTACCTCTTCGTGAGGGCCTGAACCTGTCTAAATGCTGTCTCCCGTGTGCACCCATCCTGATTTGCTGTGCTCACGCCGCCCCATATTCAGTATTTCCGGAATAATACTCCGACAACCATTGACTCCGACAATACTCCTTTTCCCTTTTCTGATGACATGGCGCTTCTTTTCCTTCGGGTCTTTTATGTAGAAGACTTGCGAGATTTGTTTAGCTAATACCCATGGCTCATCTTTGGCACTGATTGCTCTAACTTGTGTTGGGTCAATAGATGTCGGGGGAGGTAAAGTCACGGTAGTGAATTTGTCATCGTTGATATGGACATTTTTTGCCCATCTGACACGAAACATGGAGATCTTTGTGACGGTGTAGTCCAGTTCCTAGATCTCTTTGATAATGCCATAGTATATGTCCTTACAGTTACCGGTTTTAGCCTCTATCGTCACCCCACTGTTCTGATACGTACTTTTTCTGTCTTGAGCCTCCGTATAGAATGTGTATCCGTTGATATCATATGCTTGAAACGTCAGGACCTTGCTCGCAGGTTCTTGTGACAACATTTTGACCATCTCTTCTTCATCATTTGTCGGAGGCCTTTCATACCAGTAGTTCTTTAGCTAGTTTGTGAACTTTGCGTTGTGCTCTTTCGAGAGCCACGCTTCTCCCTTTTTCGGGTTTTCTTTTTTTACCTTTACGATGTGCATCCAAAGATAGGGATGCACCACCGTAAGGTGTTGCAACACCAAGAGATGTGCTCTGTCGTAGTCAGCTGATCTATTCAGTACCGAAGTATAGACATGTAAAGGCTTTTGTCCGCGTGCATGGCCTTCACTATCGAGCCTACCCATGTGGCGCGAAAGAGGAACACCGATAGACTTTTGATCAGCCAAGTAATCCGTGCAGAACTCGACACACTCTTCAGCAACATAGCCTTGGATGATGCTACCTTTCGGTTGTGACCTGTTACGAACGTAGCGCTTCACAACCCCATTGTACCTTTCCAAGGGGTACATGTTGTGTAGGAACACGGGACCTAGGTCCAGTATCTCCGGGATGATATGGATCATCAGATGTACCATGATATCGAAGAATGCTAGAGGGAAGTACATCTCAAGTTCGCATAGTATGACAATGATCTACTCCTGCAGTTTATGGCAACGCGTAACCGAGATCGACTTCTGTGAAATCGTGTTGAAAAAGTTACAGAGATTCAAGATTGTCTTGCGGACCCCTGGCTCCATGAGACCTCTAATTACAACAGGAAGTATCTGCGTGATCATCACATGACAATCATGAGACTTCATACCAATTAGTCAGTGAGTCTTCATGTCAACTATTCTCCCGATGTTTGCCGAGTAATCAAAAAAACTTTGACACCTTGGAGGCACTCCAAAAAGCTAACGATCTCTTTTTTGCTCAGGGTGTAACAAGCAGCGGGGCAGTCCGTCTTGATTCTGATTGCACCAATGCCCAACTTGGTCGTTTGCTTGGTTGCCCATAGCTTCTTTCTTATACCAAAGAATTCCATGTCAGCTCATGCCTTTGGTCCATCTTCTGTCTTGTCTAACATGTTTAGCAGGATACCAAGTAGGCTGTCGCACACATTTTTTTCAACATGCATGACATCTATGCTGTGACGTGTGCTTAGGAATCTCCAGTAAGGCAAATCCCAAAATACGGATTTCCTTTTCCAGACGCCATCCTGCATGGGAACAGGCGGTCGTGTCTTACCCGGCGTAACAGGGGGCATTGTGCTCACGATGTCATAGATTTCTACCCCGGTCTTCTCCCGGGGCGCCGAACGGATCTCAACAGTATTATCAAACAATTCCTTCTCTTGCCTCCATGGGTTATTCTGTTTCAGCCACCTTCAGTGGCCCATGAACATGATTTTTTTAGAGCCCTTTAAGTGTAAACTTGTTGTAGACTCCAAACACTTAACACATCCTTTGTATCCATGAACACACTGGCATGACTGATATCCGTACGCGGGATAGTCTTGGACCGTCGTGAACAACAACGCTTTCAGATTGAAATATTCTTGTTCGTAAGCGTCCCAGACCTGTGCCCCTGGTTCCCATAGTGTAGCTAGTTCTTTGAACAACAATTGTTGATACACGTTCAGATCGTTCCCAGGTTGCTTCGGCCCTTGAATGAGAATAGAGAGGTGTATATACTTTCGCTTCATGCACAGCCATGGAGGAAGGTTGTACATCCATAGAACCACGGGCCAAGTGCTATGTCTGCTGCTCATATTGCCGAACGGATTGATTCCGTCCGTACTCATACCGAACCTGATATTCCTCGGATCTTTTCCGAAATCATCGTACTAGGCATCGATCGCCCACCACTGCGAAGCATCGGCAGGGTGTCTCATCACGCCATCATCACTTTTTCACCGCTCGGCGTGCCAATGTATCAGCTTTGCCTCCTTTTTGTTAGTGAATGAACGCTTCAAACGGGGAAGGACTGGAAGATACCATACAACCTTTGCCGGAGCGCCACTCGTCACTGGGTCCTCATCATCGGTTTGGTTTCTATCTCGCTTGAATCTGGATGTGTTGCACGTAGGACACTTGTACAGCTTCTCGTGCTCCGTGCGGTAAATAAAGCAGTCATTCGGACACGTATGGAACCTCTGCACGTCCAATCCAAGAGGACAGACAACCTTCTTGGCTTCATCGGTGCTAGTAGGCAACAAGTTGTTCTTCGGAAAAACTTTTGCAAGATAAGCCAATGTCTCGTCGAAGCCTTCGTCTGGAAAATTATGGGCTGCCTTGATCCTTAGAAGTTCCAGCGTGACCGACAGAGGCGTGTGCTCTGGATCGCAACCAGTATACAACGGGGTTTGTGAGTCTTCAACTAGTCTCATGAACTTTGCAGCCTCTCTTTCATCCTCGGGATCTATTACTACCTGCTCCACCATGTGAACATCCTGCACCATATCGGCCAAATTGTTTCCCGTTTCTTCTTCGGTGTCAGGTTCGATACTCCCCTCGTCTTCTTCGTCATCTCCGTGTTCAGCATCTTGCTGTAACACCTAATCTTCCTCCTCCTCGCCGTGACACGTCCAATGTGTATAGCCTGACATGAAACCCTTAAGCGCCAGGTGTACCGTCACTCTCCCTCTTGTATCGAACATTACCAAATTTTTGCAATCGCGACACGGACAACAAATCTTCATGCCACCTTTTCTCCTCATATCTCGCTCGGCATCAAGAAACTCGTTCAAAGCCATAGCCCAACTCTTTGTCGCCCGGTTGTCGTACATCCAACTGTGATCCATCGATCAAGACCTACGACACGAAACTAATCAATTCGACAAAAGAGAACAAAACACTAGGCCTCGGCTCGATGACCGAAAATCACATCAAATAATATACAAAATGGAAAGAACACTAGCAAGCATTATTACCGAGCTCTAGTGATCTTTTCAGCGAGAAAAGAGAGATCTATGGAGAGAGTGAGAGGAGGAGGGGAAGGTTTGGGAAGAAATTCTAGATCTAGATCTAGAGAGATCTTGAGCTTGGGGAGGAAGAAAGGAGAGATAGGAGGAGGGTTGGGGAGAGGGGAGGAGATGTAGATTTAGAGAGATCTTGAGTTGGGGAGGAATAAAGGAGGGAGAGGAGGAGGGTTGAGGAGAGGGGAGGAGATGTCGATTTAGAGAGATCTTGAGTTGGGGAGGAAGAAAGGAGGGAGAGGAGGAGGGTTGGGGAAAGGGGAGTGTTTGTGGGGGGGGGGAGGGGGATTGGCGGCGGCGGCGGCAGCATATGGGGGCGGCGGCGCTCGTTGCTGGCCAGTGGGCGCACGAGCACTGGCTAGCAGTGAGAGCTGCCTCTGGTCTTTTAAAGCCAGGTTACCACTGACGGGCACATAAAAGGAGCCTGTCAGTGGTAACCCACAAGTGCCAAGTCAGCCTGGGACCTACCATCGCTGACGGTCAGGAACAGGGCCCGTCAGTGGAGACCACATCTCCACTGACGGGTGGCTAGTATGCGCCCGTCAGTGGAGTCGATCCGTCATTTATGGCACCGGGGTTGCTTCTCCACTGACGGGTGACTTAAGGGCCCGTCAGTGGAGGTCTTCCGCTGCGGCCAGTCAGACTCCTCTGCTGACGGTCCTCTGGGTGCCTGTCAGAGGTGAGCCCCTCCAACGACGGGCAAGTATCCGCCCGTCAGTGGAGGGGGTTCAGCAGAGGGTTATTTTGCAGTAGTGGCTCTTCCCCAGCAGCTAAGAAAAATATTGCCTTGAAGACCACTGCTTCAACGTCACAACTTGAGAGTGACAACAGTGAGGAACTCAATGAGGAGATGACCAGTGGAGAAGAGAGTGAACTCATCCTCCTCACAAGAAATTTCAGAAAGTTCTACAAGAAGAAGAAGCAGTTCGAGTCCAGTGACAGATTCAAAGGGAAGAGGCTGTCCAAAGATAACAAGTGCTTCGAGTGTGGCAAGGAAGGACACTTTGCTACTGACTGTCCAAGCAAGAAGAAGGACAATAGTCAGTATAGGAAGAAGAAGAAGAAGGACTTCCATGGGAAGAAGAAGACCTTCAACAGCAAGCATCCAACCTACTCCAAGAACAAAGCCACTGCCAGAGCTTACGTTGGTCAAGCTTGGGTGTCTGAGGATTCAGGCTCAGAAGAAGAGTCTGAAGATGAAGAGCAAGTCGCTGGAATTGCCATCAGTATGGCTGATATACCTAGCTGTGACATAGCCAGGTCACACAGCTGTGAGATCAACACTGAAACCGATCAACTGCCATTCACTTCTGCCCCTTTGTGTCTCATGGCCAAAGGATCAAAGGTACTTACTGAAGATGACTTTCCTGATTATGCTAAACTAATGGGCATTCTTGAAAGAACAGATAAGGCCTATGGCAAGGAGAGGAAGGAGAACATATCCTTAAGGGATAAACTCAGAGAGCTGAGTGAATCATATGATGAGGTTACAGATGACAGGGAAAATCTCAGGCTGGACCAGGAAAACCTGGAAATAGCTCATGAAAAGCTCAAGGCAGCTCATGAGCTTCTCATTAAGGAGCATGAGAAGCTTAAGGCAAAGCATTCCATGTGCACTGATATTCCTTCTATATGTACTGATGCACCTTTGCCTACTCCTGCTATCATTGAAACATGCTTAAATTGTGCTAGTCGTATAAATGTTCTAACATCCACAGGTTGTGCTATTGATAACTCTAAAGAGGCTTCAACCTCTACTGCTACTAACTCTGTGGATGCAGCTGAACATAACAAGCTCAAGGAGGAGCTTGAAGAGCTTAAGAGGCTTATGAGAAAAGGCCTATGCACTGCCAACATTAGCATGCAAAATTATCAGCTGATTAGAGCTGAGATGCTGAGAAAGAATGATGGCCGAAAAGGCCTGGGTTATGATTCCTCTGCAAATAAAGATAAACTGCCTGCTGTCACTAACTCTTATCTTGCAGCTAAATTTGTGAAACAGGCATGTACAAATAACAACAAATTTGTTGGTCACATGCAGAGAAATAGGAATGCAGTAAATTTGTTGGTCACATGCAGAAGGATAGAAAAGGGAAAATTGTGGCCAAATATGTTGGTCGCAAGCACCTGACAAAGTGGTTACCAGCTATCTGGGTTCCAAAGGTAACAGTTGCCTGTGTCACAGGTATTCTACACAGCTGTGTATCAACCGGTGTCACCGGCAACTCACAGAGCCAGCTAACCCCTTTGTCTAAGGTTGCAGGTGATAAATAGTCAAAGAGGCTTCATGTTAGATCATCTGTTGCTAAGGCTGTTAATGTCAGAAATAGATATGCTAACCCATTAACTGCTATTTCTGCATATGGTAAAACTGCTAAGGGAGCCAAACATGTTTGGGTCCCTAAATCCCATAACTAATCTTGCAGGATACTGCCTCCAGTGGAACTGACTGGTTGTGGACAGTGGATGTACATAACATATGACAGGAGGCAGAGAGGAATTTGTAGAGATCACAAATGAAAATCTTCTAAGCAAATATGTGATCTATGCAGATAACTCAAAGGGAAAGGTAAATGGCATTGGTAAAGTTGCCATATCTGAAAAACACTCTTTATCCAATGTTATGCTTGTGGATCAGATACTTTCTATCCTGATAAGGTTATAGCCTCTAAGCTATCTGATGATTCTCAAGTATTCAAAGGATGCAGGTCTAGAAAACTATATGTTGTCAACTTCAATGAACAACCTGCAGCAGCTCCATGGTGCCTCATGGCCAAGACCGGTGCTGGCTGGCTGTGGCACAGGCGGCTAGGACATACAGGGATGAAGCTTCTCAACAAACTCAGCAAGCATGACTATGTCATAGGCTTAGAAAAGGTGAAGTTTGAGAAGGACAAGCCCTGCAGCTCGTGTCAAGCTGGCAAACAATTTGGAGCTGCCCATCGTCCCAAAACTGTCATGACCACTACCTCTCCATTTGAGCTCATACACATTGACCTGTTTGGTCCTACAACATATGAGAGCTTGGGAGATAACAAGTATGGCTTTGTCATAGTAGATGATTTTTCTCGCTATACTTGGGTGTTCTTTTTGAAGGAGAAGACACAGGTTTACAAGAAATTCAAGCATCTCATTGTTAGAGTTCAAAATGAGTGGAAGGTAAACCTGGTCAAGGTCAGGAGTGACAATGGGACTGAGTTCGATCAAGAACTCAAAGGTGGAAGCATTCCTGGACAAGTATGGAATCAAGCATGAACTTTCAAGTCCATATGCTCCACAGCAAAATAGAGTGGTGGAAAGGAAGAACAAAACCTTGATAGAGATGGCAAGGACACTGCTAGATGAATACAAGACTTCACCAAGATTTTGGGCTGAAGCTGTCAACACTGCTTGCCACTCTATCAACAGGATATATCTACATCCACTACTCAAGAAAACTTCTTACGAGCTGCTCACCAACTCCAAGCCAAATATCTCATACTTCAGAGTATTCGGTTGTAAGTGCTACATTCTTAGAAAGGGCAAACGCCTTACTAAGTTTGAAGCTAAATCTGATGTTGGTATATTCCTTGGTTATTCTACTAACTCCTATGACTATAGGGTCTTTAACGCCTCCACAAAGGTTGTTGAAGAATCTATGGATGTGGATTTTGATGAGTCTTATGGCTCCCAAGAAGAGCAGGTTGCTAATGATGTAGGAAACGTGGACATTCAGAAGAAATCCATTGGTGAGATCAGACCCACCATCAAGGAGGAGGCTGCCTCACCAATCAATCAAGAACCACTCTCTCCATCACTGGGTGAAGACATTGGAGATCAGGACATTGAGTTCGAGTACAACCTGACCAATGATCAACTAGATGCAGAGGACTTGACTCAGCCAGCTGTGTCACAGGAAGAACCAACTGTGTCACAGGCATCTCCATCAGCTGTGACACAGGCGGTTAACCCCGAACCCCTTGTGATCAGCAGGCTATAGAAGGATCACCCTGTTGATCAAATCATTGGTGCCATTAATAGGAGAGTGACTACTCGTTCTTGAATTGCTAATTTATGTGAACATTACTCCTTTGTCTCTAGTGTTGGACCCAGGAACATCAAGGAAGCTCTCATGGATGCTGATTGGATAAATGCAATGCATGAAGAGCTCAATCAATTCGAGAGAAACCAAGTTTGGTCCCTGGTGGAAAGACCCAAAGATCATAATGTGATTGGAACAAAGTGGGTCTTTAGGAACAAACAAGATACCAATGGGCAAGTGGTAAGGAACAAAGCCAGGCTTGTGGCCCAAGGTTTCACACAAGAGAAGGGCCTGGACTTTGGATAAACATTTGCTCCAGTGGCAAGACTTGAAGCCATCAGGATCCTCCTTGGATATGTTATTCATCATAACATCAAGCTTTACCAAATGGATGTGAAGTCTGCTTTCCTCAATGGTAAACTCTCTGAACTTGTATATGTAGAACAGCCACCAGGCTTTGAAGATGTTAAGAAACCTAATCATGTTTATAAACTGCACAAAGCACTTTATGGCCTAAGCATGCACCTAGAGCATGGTATGACACATTGAAAGAATTTCTGATCAATAATGGTTTTAAAATGGGCTTAGTAGATACAACTCTATTCACTAAAAAAAATGGAAAGGATTTATTTGTGTGCCAAATATATGTCGATGACATAATATTTGGCAGTACTAACCGCTCCATGAGTGATGAGTTTAGCCAGATGATGACCAAGAGGTTTGAGATGTCCCTAGATGGTGAACTCAAGTACTTCCTAGGACTTCAGATCAAGCAACTCAAGGAAGGTACTTTCATCTCCCAAGAAAAATTCACCAAGGACATCATCACCAAGTTTGACATGAAGGATGCAAAGCCTATTCATACTCCCATGCAAACAAATGGTCATCTGGACTTAAACACTGAAGGTAAATCTACTGATCAGAAAGAGTGTAGATCCATGATAGGTTCCTTGCTATACTTATGTGCATCTAGGCCTAATATCATGTTGAGTGTATGCATGTGTGCTAGATTCCAAGCTAACCCTAAGGATTGTCACAGAGTGGCAGTACGTAGGATACTGAGATATTTGATTCAAACCACAGGGTTTGGTCTATGGTATCCTAAAGGTGAAAATTTTGAGCTAATTGGCTATTCTAATAGTGACTATGCAGGGTGTAAGGTTGACCGAAAAAGCACCTCTAGTACTTGTCAATTCCTAGGGCACTCCTTAGTGTCCTGGTCATCCAAGAAACAAAACTCAGTAGCCCTTTCCACTGCAAAAACTGAGTATATAGATGCTGGTAGTTGTTGTGCTCAATTATTGTGGATGAGGCAAACCTTGAAAGATTTCAACGTATCTTTTAATCAAGTGCCCCTCTTCTGTGATAATGAAAGTGCAATCAAGTTAGCCAACAACCCAGTACACCATCAAAGATCCAAACACATAGAAGTGATGCACCACTTTCTGAGAGACCATGTTGAGAAGGGAGATATACAGCTGTGCCATGTAAGGACTGAAAAACAATTAGCTGATATATTCACCAAGCCTTTAGATGAGACTAGGTTCTGTGCTCTGAGGAGTGAATTGAATATCATTGATGTCTCTAACTTGCAATAAAGGGTTTGGCTTGGTGTCTAGCTCATATGTTTTTGCTGTTTATGCTTCCTACATGAACACCTGTGTTGCTCACCGGTGTCACAGGTATGTGCTATTCTTAGAAGTGAATAATATCTCTTGAGCTATATGAGTGCACAGTTCTGTGTGCAAAGTGTTTCAAATCAACTCTTGTCAGCTTTAGTTTTGCTTGATTGTATTTTTGGCAAGTTGATATTGAGAAGATTCTATAAGAACATTCTGATAGTGGTCTAATGCTTTCTCTCTTATCTAAGTCTCTCTGTCTTGGTGCTCTATAGGTGAAATGCTTGTCACCTGAGTCATCCATCTGTGTCTCAGGTGAATGCTTTTGAAATCCGTAGGTCTTAGGGTATGTTGTCTTGCTCACCTATGTCACAGGTCCTCCTCTCAGCTGTGACACAGCCACCATATACCCCTTCGGCCTATATAAGACGTCGATACGTTTCCCACAGTATCCACGTTCAACTCAAAACCCCAACTTCCGCCGTGCGCCAAAATCTCAAGTTTTCGACAAATTCGCGGTTTCTTGCCCCAAGAAATATCTTCAACTCTTCGGAAAAGGCTTTCTGTCGTGCGCAAGCTTCATCTCATCCGCGCATTATCTAGTCTTTGATCAAAGTAAGCTTCCGCAAGCCCTACCTTGCTTCTTTTCTTCGTCAAGCACGTGAACTTGCTCTAAACTCTGTGTTTAAGGTTGGTTTAGCTCTTGATCATCCTCCAGAACATATCTTGCTCAAATTTGATCGGCTAAAACCTGTAAAACCCTAGTTTCCTATAATCTGCCTTCCACCTCAGCACGTAGCTGTGTCACCGTTACGGTCTCACTGTCACACAGGTAAGCCTATTCAACAGGCAAAGACCTCGGTTGTTGCTAAGTCCTCACCTGTGTCTCCTCATCCTCATACAAGTGTCTCACACAACTACTACCCTTTGCATCTTAGGAGCACCTCTTACCTACTTCTTCTCACCTATCTTGTTTCTTCAGATGTCTTCAGGGTTTGAGAAAGCTGACAGTGGGATGAATTGGTCTGACCCAGAACAGTCAAGCTTTGAGATCACAATTTCAGATTCAGATCAAGAAAGAGAAAGGCTGAGACAGAAAGCCGCAGCAACTGAGAAGAAAAAGGCAAGCCTTAGAGCTATCAGGGAGAGGAAAGCAGCTGCCAAGAAAGCTGGTCAATCCAGCTCTGCAAAAAGAGTTCCTACCAAGAGGACAAGATCCTCATCAGCTGTTGAGCATACTTCTTTGGGAAAAGAGGCTGCCAAAAAGCAAAAGATTGCAGTCAAGAAAGTTTCCAAACCATCATCTGCCGAAGTAGTGTTGCCAAGGGGGACACTTACCATCAGAGAACCTGTCCAAGAGTCAAAAGAGTTTCAAGAAGCTCTTGCATATGACAAACTTATTTTGGATGATTTAGACAGACTGGCAGAGCAGATCAGTGAAGCCACTGATGAAACTATCAAGAAACAGTTGACAACAATTTACACTGCTAAAAGCCTAGAGCTTTCAGAGTTGTCAATACCAGTGTGTATGGCCATTCCAGTGCCATCTGATCAAGATAGAGCCTTATTAAATGAAATTGAAGAGTTGTGCAAGA
The DNA here is from genome assembly GCA_019208055.1 of Stipa capillata. Classification (NCBI taxonomy): domain Eukaryota; kingdom Viridiplantae; phylum Streptophyta; class Magnoliopsida; order Poales; family Poaceae; genus Stipa; species Stipa capillata. Next base: position 33,383 of record JAGXJF010004763.1, on the reverse strand, counting down.
AGCTGATGAAGTCAGCTACTTCCTATAATATGGAAGTTGAGCTAAGAAAGCAAATTCTTGAGAAACAGAAGCTCTTATCCAACAGCTCTCTAGCAGCCGTAACTCACAAACCTGCAGCTCTGAGTAACACTGATGCCAGAGATAGGCATCTCATTTATCAGATAGATGAGCTGATCAAGAAAGCACAAAAATTGCCAAAAGGTCTTGAGAGAGACTCTGTGCATGCTGAGATTAGGATTAAGAGAGGTCAACTCTCTGCAGATTTTAGAAAACCTGCCGTTTCAGGTCCAGCTAAAAGCGCACAACAACCAAGGCTCAGCCGTGATGATAGAGAAAGAATCATTCTTCAAGAGATCAATGAGCTATTGGGCAAGATGAAGAAGTTGCCACCAGGAGCTGAGAAAAATGTCCTGCGTGCTGAACTTAAAATCAAACAAGGCATGCTCTCTGGTGCCACCAAACCAGTCTCTGCAGCCCCATCTGCTCCAAGCATCACGAGAAAGAGATCTGATACAGTTGTTATCAGTGAAGAGCCCCCAGCAAAGAAGTAGCAAGAAGCAGAGGTTGAGATCATCTTAGAAATCTCTCAGAGTTCCAAGCCTTCAATGAAAGATCAGCTTGAACAGCAGAAGAAAGCTCTCCAAGATATTAAGAAGGAGATGCCCCCACCTGTGTCACAGGTGGCCAGCCCAGCCAAGTCAAATCTACAGACTTACCAGAGGAGGAGCAGATCAACAGTGAGCTCAACAAGTGTGGAATCACTCTCCTCTCTGGATGTGCAGAAGCAGATGTCTTCATCTCAGTTTCTTGTGTCTGAGGCTGAAGAACAAGCACCGAAAGAGGCCCATGTGCCTCCATCATCAGTAGAGGCTGGATCTATGAAGCCTACTGAACCTGCCAAATCACCAAGTCCACAGCTGTCTCAACCAGCTGTGTCTCAGGCAGAAGAGGTTCAAGCCCAAATATCTCACCGGACTCCATCACCTGTGCCTCAGGTAGCTATCCCAGTCCCCATTCCTCAAGCACCTGTGTCCTCTCCTGTGGCACAGGCACCTGAAGCAGCTGGCCAAGAAGAAAGCTCAAAAAGTGAATCAGATGATGGAAGAGGAGTATCAGTGACTCCACCAAGGGCTAGAGAACCTAGGTTTGATTCTGATAAAGACTACCAAGCAGAAAGCTCATCCCCCAGCGCAGAATCAGCCACAGCATCAGAAGAGAAAGAAGAGGAAGAACATGAAGACAGCTCACCCAGTCTCTCAGCTGCATATGATGACTTGGAATCCAAGTATCACTACATATTTTCACATGCTCTGAGGACTGAGGTTAACCAAATGGCTTTCAGCTCAAGAGCTGCAGCCAAAAAGCTTCCTAGGAGTGATCCAAAGAAGTCCAAGAGCAAAGTTGTCTCAATGAGTACCAGTATATTCATCAAAATGAGGTCAATTTGCCCATACTTCTCTGAAGATCAAGAGTTCAAGGAACCATCTTGCTCAGACCCCAGATTTCACAATGATCATCAAAGGGGTGTATATCATAAAATCTTATCTTCCAAAGGATTTATTGACTGCAAGGCCATAGACTGGTCTGCCCTGAATGATCCCAGGCTGAGAACCCTTCCATCTTTGATTCAAGCCTCAGGCTTGGAGTTCATTTGCAGTCTTCAACAGGATTATGACCCAGAGATTCTCAGAGAATTTTATGCCACAGTCTGGGTTGAACAAAGCAATCAAGATGTTATGCTCTGGAAGACTAGAGGTCAGCTTCTGTCAATAACAGCCCTAGAGTTTAACAGTTTGCTACATGCACCAGTGGAGTCTGGAATGCCCAATCTTTTCAAGCTAGAGCCAGTCTCCAATGCTGATAGAAGGAAGTTCTATCCTAGGAACTTCACTTTTCCTGCCAAAGCCCCTCCTGAACATGTCTATTTCAAGGGCATCACCATCACATCCAAGCATCTTGTGAAAATCATCAATGTTATTCTTCAGCCCAAGGGAAGCAACACAGATGCTGTGTATAATCCAGTTTGGTAGATCTTGGTGCACATTGCAAAGAATCAGCATTTTGATGTAGCCAGATATATCTTTCATGAGATAGATGCGGTTCAGAAAGATAAGAAAGCAAAGCTGAGGTATGGATCGTACATCATGTACATGATCCTTCAACGCACAGGTCTTCTGGATTCTAACTTCGACATGACAGTGAAGACCATCAAGACCCAGCTCAGGCCTCAGGCTGATGATCATCCTGATGAGGTTGCTGTGCTAGCTCTGTTTGGCGATTCTCCTGATCCAGCTGTGTCTACCCCCGGTGACACAGCTGCTCCCACAGCTCCTCAAGTGCCTGTCCCTCCGGTGCCAGCATCTAAAGTCCAAGTGCCTACCGTGCCACAGCTGAGTCCCCTGTAGCTGACCCAGCTGAGTTCGTGTCTGTGACACAGGTAGCTGACGATGGCACTCTGTCCTCCTCCCTCATGTCTCAAGCAGCAGCAAGAGCCTACCAGAACAAAGTCATGCCAACTCAGTTTGCAGCACTGCGCAGAGAAAATCTTCAGCTCAGAACCAAATTTGACAGTCTAGACTTCAAAGTCGATCAACTGCAAACTCAACTGTCAGAAGTCCTCCAGCTGCTGAGGACCAAGTTCCCCTGATTGTTTCTTTTCTTCATCCCCTTTCTAGTGTTTTAGTGTCAAAGGGGGAGAGAAAATGAGAGAGAAAATGATAACAGTGTAAGGGGGAGCAATGGCTAAGGGAGAAAGAGTCATATAGGGGGAGAGAAAATTATTTTGGATATAGGGGGAGTAAAATCTTTTTGCTGTATCAAGACTTGTGTTTTAATTTCTGATACTTCTGTCTTGATTACAACTAATTTAAACTGCAGTAATCTTTTGGTACGATGCAGTAAGTTTTTGCTCTGATGCTTTGCACATAAATTTGTGCTCCATTTGTGCTTTGATACACATCTATATGCTCCATTATCATAACTGGAATGCTCTGATTAAAACTCATATACTCCAGTTATTACAACTGCATCAGAAGAAAAATATATCAGTTCAAATATATCCTTTATGTCATATGCTCTGATACATACACTCTAGAATGACATATGCTCTGATACACATTCTCTGAACTGATAAAAATGTAAGTTGTAAGAACATACTGCCTGTCGACGATTGGTAAACCGGCGATCTTACGGTACTCGCGAGATGATGATTACTGGGGGGTAGGGACCTCTAGGGCCCAAGCGCCAACACTACTGCAAGTTGACCCTTTCTTGAACGTAATCACTGACGGGCACGAGATGGGCCGTCAGTGGTAACGATATCACTGACGAGCGAATTAATTGGACCGTCAGTGGAAATTTCAGCTGTACTGATTTTTAGTGGAAAAAATACCACTGACGGGCATGAAACTATGCCCGTCAGTGGTGCTGTCCTACCACTGACGGGCGGTAAAGTCGGCCCGTTAGCAGTTCTTTCGGCCCGCTAAAAGCCCACCCAAAACCCGCTGTCCCCTTCCCTATATATAAATCCCTAACCCTAACCTAACCGCACCCCAGCCCCCGCCGCTCTCTCCACTCCCCTCTCTCTCTGCCGCACACCCCCGATCCCCTCTCTCTCTCTGCCGCTCTCCACCCTCGATCCCCTCTCTTGCTGATCTACTCCCCAATCCCGGGCCTCTTCGACCTCCTCGCCGGCCACCGCAGCCTCGTCGGCTCCGCCATCCTCTGCCGCCTCCTCTCCCGCTACGTCGTCCTCCCCGCCGAGCTCTAGATCCAGACCTTCTTCGCCGCCGCCGAGCTCCCCCGCTACGTCGTCCTCGCCGCTGCCAACCTCCAGATCCAGACCAAGGTCGGCGGCATCCAGATCCAGACCAAGGTCTGGCGAGAGCTCGCACTCGGCGGCCCCTGTTCAGCGGCGCCATCTCCAGCACCTTCCCCGTCTAGTTCCAGGTACCCCACCGGCGCCCCTGCTCCCCAACACCCCTTGGTCCTCCTCTTATGATTGGTGATTGATGTGTGTTCTCCCTGCTCCCCTGCTCCCCTGCCGCCGGGTGTGTTCTCCTGGTGATTGATGTGTGTTAATCCGCTGCGCCCGCAGGAAGTTTTCATTGATCCCGCCGCGCGCGACGAGAGCCTCATCTTCGAGCTGCTGGACGTCAAGAGTGAGGTGGAGGACGGCGGCAGCGCGCTCTGGTTCCTGCGCGATGTCCGAGTGGCGCGGCTCCTGCGTGGCGACCACGGCAGCTCCAGCACGGTGGCGGGCACGGCTCCGTTGCGGGCCTGGGCCCGGCCCTTTTTTTGTTCCCCAGCTGTATCGCCACTGACGGGCATGGAGCCCGTCAGTGGATCTTTTAGCACCACTGACATGTAGTTAGTGACGGGCCCAAATGCCCGTCAGTAGAAGCATTTTTTGCCCGTCAGTAGTGGATGATTCTGCAGTAGTGCAAAGAGATCTGACAGCAGGGGACAGCCGTTTTTATACAGGTTCGGGCCTCCCTCAGGATAATAACCCTACGTCCTGTTGCTATATATTGATCGGGAACACGCTTTACAATGGGGATGTATGTTAGTGGCTATCCTAGGCCTAATCGTAGACTAATCCTAGCTAATCCACCAGGCTCGACTCCTTCGAGACTGCGGGTCTTCTGGAGCTTCGCCTCCTGGGATCTTGAGCTGTGACTAGTTGAATCTATTGGATCTGGCTTGACCTAGATTGACTTCTTGCCACCTGTTGTGACCTGTTGTGACCTGTCCTCCCCTATGAAATTGCTGATCCTTATATAGGGGGCACCCAAGGTCGTACCGGACGTGGACTTACGCCCGAGTAGGACTCTGGCCTCCTTAAACGCCGGGATCGACTTTCCTAGTTTAAGGGGAGTCTTCTTTCCTTAAAGGGTTTGCCTTATCGTCCGAGGATCCTTATCAGATATGTGGTACCTTCCTAAAGCCTCGGGGAACTACGTACGGGTACCCCGAATACACGGGATACTGTACTACGCATCATCAAGCCCCCCATCAGTACGCGAAGTGAGGTCATGATGGTTCGATCGGAAATCTGCCCTTGTCGGGGAGCAACCCCGAGTAGGCGACCCGAGTAGTCCTTGTCGATGACTCCTCCGAGTAGACGCAACATCTACCGAGTAGTCGCAAGAACCTTATCGGAATAATTCCTTGGAAAAAATCCAGAATGCCTTTCTGATCTGATCTGATCCGTCGATCACGGACACGCGTCCGCCTGGCGTATTTCTATGAAACGGAACCATCGTGGCGGAAAATTCGCGTGGTGATGAAGAATCTTTTCTTTTTCTATGCCACTGTACCGCTGACATTAGCGAAACCGCAGCGCGCTTGTCAATTGCGACGAACAGGAACTTGTAGCCCCCGGGCGAGACCGGGAAGGGCCCCAGAATATCCAAGCCCCATGTCGTGAAGGGCCACGACAAGGGAATCGTCTGCAATGCTTGGGCGGGCTGGTGAATGCGTCTACCGTGAAATTTGACACTGACGGCATCGCTTCACTAACTCGCTCGCGTCATGCAGGGCTGTCGGCCAATAGAATCCTTGTCTAAAGGCCTTTCCGACCAGGGTTCGGAAAGATGCATGTGCCCCGCACACCCCTCCATGGATCTCTTCGAGTAATCTTATACCCTGCGTCTGAGGGATACACCGCATGAGCACTCCGTGAGCCCCTCATCGGTAGAGGGCCCCATCAACCAGGGAATACATCCTGGTGCGCCGGGCAATTTGCTCAGAAAGCGTATCGTCCTCAGGCGTAGTTCGATCGAGAAGGTACCTGCGGATGGTTTCTATCCACGAATCTTCAAGATCGAGGGGAGCAACGAGCCGACCCGCTACTCTCCTTGGAGCATCAATACCTGGTGACGTCCTTGAATGGTGCTCTGTTCTGAGGGTGACCATTCCTTCGTCCACAGGTTCGTTAGAAGCAATGGACGGCGTCGAAATCCTTTTTGCAAAGGTCCCGGGTGGACATAGAGATCGTGAGGACGCCAGGCGGGCAAGACTATCAGCTCGGCAGTTATCCTTTCTTAGGATGTACCGTACTTTGAGCCCGATGAATTTCTTCTCCGGCTTCCTCACCTCTGCTAGTTAGCTACCATGTTCTGGTCTAAGTTCTGATATTCCTTGGACACTTATCTCGCTACCTGCTGTGAGTCCCCACTCACAAGTAGGCGACGGATACCAAGTGCAGAAACGACCCGGAGACCGACAAGCAGACCCTCATACTTGGCCCCGTTATTCGTGGCTAGAAGTCAATCTGCAGTGCATACTGCAGGCTTCTCCGGTTGGTGAAGTCAGTTCCAGCATGGGGCTAGTCGGCTGTGAAGTTCATTGAGCCCCCAGCTCAGGATGCCTGTCGTCCAACTTGAGCGAAGGTCTAGCCCCCGGTCGTGGTGCTTCTAGATATAATCAACAACTAAAAACGTTAGTCGTAATTTGCTTTTACTGAAACTAACCTTTTGCCTTTTTGCTTGCTTCGTCTGGGACCTAGAGGAGCGATTGGTCCGGTCAGAGCAGGAGCAGGGAACCGATTTCGAGGCGAAGAGGTCTCGAATGGCTGAATGCAAATAGCCTGCTAAACTGACTTAACACTTTTTGATTAGTAACTGTGCTTAATCTGTGTGTTTTGTTTTCTGAAAGCTGATCATTTTTGAAAATAACTGCATTGTGAATGTTGTCAGATGCAAAGGTTTTCGAGAATTTAGTCGAACTTCGCGTCCGCCTTCCTTGACTTAGGCTTACGAGTTGTGCCGTATGCCGCTGACTGCGATCGACCAGGCCTTAGGTTTAGTCGGATGGAGGTCTCAGAGGCTCCTCGTCATCAGTAAACACGATAAGGGGTCTTTGTACAGTCTGTCATAGCCATAGCAGCAACCAGTGTTCCGTTGTCGAAGGGTTATTGAACGCTAGTTAGTGAACCTCTCGTAACCCTTGCTCTGATGACATTGCACTCTATCCGGGACGCCTTCTATTCAAAGTAGTCGGGGTGGCCGGTAAGCGTACGATTTTGTTGGCCTAGTCATACCTGTACCTTCTCTTCTTCCCTTGCTCGGAGTCGGGGAACTTCGCTGCGGGAACCGGGGAGTTTGGTCGGCCAGGCCTTAGGTCTAGTCAGGTGGGGGGCTCAGTGGCTTCCCCTGTCACCTGTAGACACGTTAAGGGGCTTTCCTCTCATCCCAGATGGTCGTAGCGCAGAACCCTTTTCCTTTTGCTTAGGTTGGGTCGTCGGTACGTGCATGTGTACGCCAGTTTTTCGCTTGATGCCACATACTTATCCAGCCCCCGACTGTCTTATTTGAGAAGTTCCTCGGATAGGCAGTCTGGAAAAATAAATATCGAACTAGGAACTTGATATTTAAAAAACTGTGAACTGACTGAAGCATCATTTATAAGTTACCATAAGAAAAAACTGCTAGGAAAAACTAGAAGCAAAAACATCACCTCCTCCTCTCGAGTTGTCGTTGGTTGCTCCAGAAACTCTCGTGCTCTTGTCGTGACCCGCTGAAAAAGCTTGTCGAGTGCGCGTGCTAGGCGACGGCGCCCAGAGCGTCTTATCATTGGCTTGTTCATAGCTTGACGACTTGAGGTTGGAGCTGGCGCAACCTGAGACGGACTGGTGGTCGGAGGGGTGATGACTGTGCGATCTTACTGAAGGTGCTTGCACGAGGAACTCTCTAAGGGGACTCGACTATCTCTTTACTGCTAACTCGAGCGACCTGGATCGGGCGTCTTCTCATGTGGAGCCGTTATCCTGCTGAGGAGAAAGCCCTTTTTGCCCCGGTTCCGAACTAGTCGTAGAACCTGCTCTCCGACTCGGAGGGGGTGTTTTTTGAAGTCATCGCTAGTAGTTGCGGTGGAGGTCTTGCTGAACGATCTCGTCGCGCTTCGGTGTTGTGAGCCCCCATGCTGATCCGGGCCCTCGAGATCTTTTTCGACCGTCATGGATCGCGAGAACCACTCGAGGGTCTGGATTAGATGAAGTGTAGTTCCACACCATCGGGAGGGATACTGTGATTGAGATCTTGACCATTCTCACGATCAGAGTTTACAGGAGAATTTCCAACCATGGGGCTGGTCGTTCCTGCCGGGAAGTCGTCGTTCAAGACCAACTTCCTGCTGAAGGCCCTGGCGCACTCGGTTCTGAAGTGATCTGCTTCGCCATCCGAGTCCTCTCCAGGGGCATACTCTCCGAAATCCACTCGATCCGTAACCGGGTACGGGTCCATAGGGCCAAAGATGTCGTAGAAACCCTGGTCCGAGTACCCAGTACGGGGCGAGATTGCGACCGGTTTTCCTGCCGGGTTTGCTGCTTCCTCCTCGGTCGAAACCGGTGAGGGTTGTGCAACCGGCGCTGGGATCTGATCGCGCTTAGTTGCGCGTCCTGCCGACTCTGATTCTTCCTGGACGGCTTGGTCCGGAGAGGTCCCCACGGTCGGCGCCATCTGTCGACGATTGGTAAACCGGCGATCTTACGGTACTCGCGAGATGATGATTACTGGGGGGTAGGGACCTCTAGGGCCCAAGCGCCAAAGAGATCTGACAGCAGGGGACAGCCGTTTTTATACAGGTTCGGGCCTCCCTCAAGATAATAACCCTACGTCCTGTTGCTATATATTGATCGGGAACACGCTTTACGGTCCACCCCTTCTGCGTACGGCAACATCGGCACCAAAGGCTGACTAACCTACTTGACCAAGCCAGTGCACTATAGCATGTGGTTGTACTGTTGTCACAATTCTCCAACTTCAAGACTTCGGCCTATCGGCGGTACGGACGACGTATGGTCCTTTAAACCGGCCTTCTGCGGGTAGGCAAACATCATGCTCCTCATCACAATGATCCAGCTGCGCCCGCCACCATATTAGATGGTAAGTTTCACCCAGAGTAGAATAGAAGAATAGAGAGAGAGGGAAATACATCGGGCACCGGCCTAGCTCAGCGAGCTCAACAAGTTTCAACAAGGATCATCAATCGGTATTCATTCCTCCGTAGAGCGCAAATCAAAACAACCTAAGATGTATTTAAGCATGGCTAAGCATATCTCTACTCTATCAGAATAAAACCCATAATCTACTCAGGTATCAAGTCACAGGCGACAACAGATAAGGGTAAAGGTGTGTCAATCGACACGCTAGCTACTGGAATAAAACAGCATGCATGTTTATAAACAATAAAATATAATGACTTTGAAAATATAGGATCAAATATGATCAAGAAAAGGGGGCATGCCTTCGTTGACGTGTTGGTCTTCTTCTGCAGGAACTTGACCTTACCCAACTTCGCTACTTCCTATCGTCGCAACAGCAATAAAGTGCAAGACAAATAAATCAAATCTAAATTAAATATCAAAATGGAAATACCAGAAGAATAGGGCTAGCAATGTTGGATAGATATCAAAGGGCAAAGGCGAAGGGATAGGATTGTCGAAAGACAACTAGGAAGGTGTGAGATTATATATCTCAACCAGATAGAATACATGTACTCGAAAGATGGCCTCCCGGATCAGATCATTCTGGAAAAGGATAGATTTATGGAAGATAGAATTTGCATGTCAAATGACTCAAGTTAATCCACATGCGAGATAGGGATAGATGTGCAACTGAGAATAGGATATGGTGATGACAACAATAGCACAATCATATGATTAAACATGGGAACCCGACATACTAGCAAAACAAATATGACCAATCATACTTGTAAACAAGCAAGGTCCTGGCATGCTAGTTGGCAAGAGATGATAATATGCAACATGTCAATCTATATGAAACTACTGTGCAATATACAACTGGACATCATGTAACAAACTAGATAGACTAGGCATGAAATAGAAATTAGGCAAGGCAAGCATAGGATAACATATGACTATGCAATTGTAATCTAATAACAATAATTGATAATGCAAACGGTGATTAAACCATATGATCAAATAACAACTAGCATCGATATGACATGCACCAACATACATGCAATCTATGACATAACATTAACTCTACTCATGGTATTGTGTGAATAAAATGCAGCAATCAACCTACAAATACTACACATAACAATATTTTAGTAAAGGATGATTATTAGCAACATATATGCATATATTATAATTGATACCTAAATGCTAACCATGTATATGTGACTATACACTACATTATAAACATGCAACATAAGATACAAGCTAAGCATACTAGTACATACATATTATATGCCCATCAACTAACATACGATATGATTAAATAATAAAAACTCAGTAAGGGGGGTTATTATTCCAACATATAGATTGTCAACAATATTAAGTCCAATTATATACATATCTCTATATGCAACTACATGATTATGCAACATAAAGACATATTGAACATGCAACTTAATCGTGTTTAAACAAACAATTAAATTATACACATCAATAAAATAATGTATTCAGCCATTGCATGACGGATTATTATCTAAAACATGGATTAGCCTATGTATATATGCATAAACATATACACATAGCTGCATATGTAAATCACATGAAATGCATCGAACAAATATGAGACATGTGTGCAATCTTAACCATATTATAAATAGAGGTTAATAACATGACCAATTGTATAACAATCCTTAAATAAACATGAGTTAACCTATAAGAATATATGCACATACCACTATTTAATATACATCATGCAACCATAACTACATATGATATGTCACATTAATATTAGTTTAGCAAAGATCATGCTTCTACTACTATAGGTTATATGCAATATTAGGTTCAACTATATATTGTATAACATAATATATGTGAACATACATAAGATCATGCCATATGAATCTTATTAAACATGAACTACTTTAGTCATGATACAACCAAGTTTGAACTAATATGTTGAACCACTTCATGTCTAATGACTATTAAGACGGAACCATATTGTATGCATGCATATTATATTCAACTATCTAAACATGCAACATGTAGCTATATGAATATGGATACACCTATTAATGAATGAAGTATGGTTGATCCGTATGACGAATACTCTTAAGCATGAACATTATATAACAGGAAACTATCATACATATAATAATATGAAACCATACATATAACAATATGAAACTATATAACCTTATATAACTATATGAAACTAACATTATATGACTATATAACAATCATACATATAACAATAGGAAACTTTATGCTACGTAACATACTATTCAATTGGATGATGAAAACAATCATCAAAATTATTGGACATGAACATATGAATATGCGAGTGCTTTCAAACAAGAATTAATGATAGAGAACAATGCCATGATGCATCACAAGATGATTGGAGATTAACAAGATAGGTGGTGGTGACGTTCGCAACACAAAACGGTTGGAACAGATTATAGATTGATTCTGGACAGACCGGACGGTTTTGGTTGCTGCGCGATACTCGCTCAACGAAATTGCAATCCGCCAATTGGGTTAGAAACTAGACATACAGAGGCACAATCCTACCAAAGGGTTTTGGATAATTCTTACCGAGTCAATGGGAAAACGATCAGACAAGATAGACATTCTGCAGATTGAATCTGGACATCCGCGGAAAGCACGTCGGAGACGGATCAATTCCCGCCAAACGGCTTCATGGATTAAGGTGAAAATTTACAGAGGTACTCATAGAAACCTAAGGCACAACTTGACCAAAGGAATTGATGAAATACACAATGGATCAATGGGAAAAGAGGTGATAATGCCGCTGTACCGTTCACACAGTCAAATCTGCACACGAACAGCAGCACGAAGAAACTTGATTTCCCGGAGATTGGACCATTGGATTGCCTTCAAATTTTGTGGAGATGATCTTGACAACATCATCCACAATCCCACCAAACGGATCTTGGAAAGGAGGTCCGAGCCGACAATGGCGTCGTTCCAATCTAGAGGCACGCGCAGAAAATCTGGGTGCAAACAGAACGTTAGTATTTGGAGATTTCCCGGTGATTGCACCGTTGGATCTTCACCAAAGTTTGCAGAGAGGTGGAGGAAAAGGTTAGGAACAATCTCACCGAAGGGATTTGCCAAAAGATGTTCGAGGCGATGGCAATTGAGAAAACACTGAGGTGGGATGTGCTGTTTAGAAACTGCACGGGAAGAAAAAGGGGGGGTGGCGGCTGTTTGGGGGTTTTGGGGCTAGGGTTTCGTGGGAAAAGGATTTGGGGGAGTGGGGAAGAGGTGGGAGGGGTGTGGGGGATTTATATGAGGGAGAGGGAAAGGGATTTGGCCCAAATACTATTGAAACAGATGCAGCGACGCATGCTGCGCTATGCAACACTCGCCGGAACGCCTGCTCAAGAGAGGAAATGAGACGGCGGGATGCCGAGAGGAGATGGGCCGGGATGGCGGCCATAAAGGAAAGGAGAAAAGAAATGGAGAAAACCAAAATAAAAACAAAGAACAGTAGAGCGAGATTGAATATCAAACGAACTCCGAAAATTCTGAGAAAAACTCTGGAGACATATTCCAAGTTTGAAAACAACTCCAACTCAAGTGGCATTAACTCAAATTAACTCCAATCCAATTTGTGAAATTCTAATTAAGTTTTAATTAACTTGAGAATAAACAATGAAATTTTTCAGTTCTGATTTTGATAAAAAATTTTAAAAAGCTCTGAAAATCAGGATGTTACAACTCTACCACCCTTAAAAGGAATCTCGTCCCCGAGATTCGGGCTGACTATAGAATGGGTTTAGGGAAAACCTATCTATGAATCTTCACACTTCATGATAGCTTTGCCTCTTTGCAGCTGATGATCTTGATCTTCAGGTGGCATCAACTCTTTCAAAATTCAATCATCTTCAAGGAAGCTTTCTTCTATCTTAAATCTTCTACTTGTGAGGGCTTGTAATGTTGATGTAGATGATACCACATCAGCGATACCACTCTCGTCTTGTCGCATAGCTCTGTGCTTCTCCAACGATCTTCAGATCTTTCTTTTCTTGAGTGTCTGTAATATCCTCCGGTTATAGCATGTTGTGTGCACCCCAAGGTCATGTTTAGGACTCCTCATAAACGATGATCCAAGGCTGGTAACAGGCACACTCTATGATCTCTTGTAGATTGTTGGCTGGATCTGATTATATATCAGTCTCTATCATTTCTTCGATGAATTGATAGTATACCACTAGAAACAGATTATCCATCGAGATGCGATAAAAACACTCATCTACTAGGGATTCTGATCCAAAACAATTCAAAGTGCCTTGCCTTGCAACTTAATTATTAGCAAACCATCCATAGGCACTTTTCCTCATGATCGAGATCATATCTAGCACAACCACTGATACCTCCAACTATCAATCCTCAAATCTGATTTCTCTTGATCGCTATTTACTACTACCACCCTTAAAAGGAACTCTTTGCAGGGTTCGACAAAATCCAAACATTACAACATCATCAAGATCATTCTTACTCCAGAGATTTTCTTCTTCCAATAATCGACTTATAAACCACCAACATCTCATATTGGATCGACTCAAATCTTCTAGTAAAGCAACTCCAAATAATCTATAAGGTCATAAAAGACACTCAACACAATCCTCTTTTTAAATCCAATAAAAGAGTTCACCTCCAAAACTTCAGATATGCTCAAGCTCAAATCTATAACCATTTCATCTCCAATATTACCAACCATCAATTTGGAGCACTAAAATCCAAACAACACAAATTCAACTAATTGCTCTATGAGAAAAAAATCACAATGCCCTATCTTTCATGATAACCATTCATAATTCCACCAAAGGGCTTACTTCGAACAAATCCAATTGCAATCAATCATAGACCTTATAATCGAATTATCATCTCATCCTCAATGTTATCCACAAGCAATCAAAACACTAGAATCCAATCAATTCTAATTGGCATAGCTACTTCCATAATCCCACAATGCACTTCTGCCAAACATAAAGATTGTATCATCAATCCAATAAACTTTCTCCAGGATAACACCTTCAATAATCCTCTTGAGGTAATCCAATTTTTTTTCCATCCATGAGCATATATTCCCTGTCCTAAGAATCCAATACCCAAAGATTATAATATAAACTCCAACAATCAGGATATCTATCAATTCTAAATGATTCAAATTCCATTGCAAAGATCCAATAATCTCATCTTCCGATAATTGATCAACGAATAGACATTGTATACTTCTTCTCACCAACTCATTCTAATAAAATCAATTCACAACCTTAGTTGAAAGATCTCCACATCTCATGTGAATCCAACAACCTTCAAACACATCTACAGATCATTCATATTCCACCAAATCATTCAAATCATTCCACACAATTTGATTTCACCAAAGTAGATGATTCAAAATATCAAACCCCAAAATTTAACCAATCCACCAAATTAACATTTCGTCATTCCAATCCTTACTAAGATTGCACACTTCTTGATCAAATTGGAACATCCATCAAAGATTCATCATTACACTAGAAATCTCAAATCCTTGTTCATACCTCCTACCACATCATTTTAAACTCTTTATTCCATTCTTAGAGTATACTATTGTCAAATCATCATCCATATGGTACATTTAACAAGGCATGTGGCTGAATTCCACTTCCTTCAAGAACAACCAGTTGATTCTCGACCAACAGTCCGTTGACTACTTCTTCACCTCTGCTGACTAGGTTTGGTAGATAAGAGGAGAAAAGCACAAGGAGAGGGAAAGAATCTAGTTTAGGACAAGAAGCTGGTCCCAGAAGAACACTGAAACAAGGAGGTATAGCCGGACAGACTATAAACACAAGAACATTGAAAGATTTTTTTTAAAAAAAACATTAAGCTAGGGTTGTAGTATGACTGCATAGAAAAGGTGCCAAAGGCGAAATATGCAGATGATACTCAAGCAAAAAGCGGTTTTACGTCTAACGTACGAGGTATACAAAATATAGACGGTAATACTATACCGTTTTGGTGGTCTTAGCAAACTTATCCTATATGGCTGTTCCAGACAGGTAGAGCTTGGTATTGACCCTCGACGCAAATTTGGTCCTCATTCTTGACATTGAAAGGTGTAGAATCATCACAGAAGAAGGTGACTTCATGAGCTCTTATGATGGTCCTTCTTGTAGCGTTGATGTTATGGAGATTGACTGTTGTTGCGGTTCTTTTGACACTGTTGATGGATCTTGCATAACTTCTGAACAATTTTGAGAAGCTTGGCAACGTAACTTAAACTGTAGAAGTTGCAGGGCAAAGATGGTACCATTTAACTTACAAAATTAGTGTAAGAGAGTTTTAGATAAGGAGCAAATCCTATGAAGGGGATAAGAGTAGAATGCTAAGGGAGAATAAGGAAAAGAACGAATTATATTTTCCTTGGTTCTTTGGAAAATAAAATTTTGAAATTTTCTTACTAGCTAACGACCATTCTAACTAAGGTCACGTTCCTAAGTCAACGTGGGCTCTGATACCACTTCTGTGAGGATCCGGACTTAACTTCCAGACCCTCCCTGTGTATCTCCTCATCAGTCCAGGATCAAGCTGATGAACACAGGCGAATTGATATCACTGCACACATCACGAAACATTTTAGAAACATAAACTTATAGCAGCGATAAGACTAAATGAAAGTAACTAGGACTTATGTCCCTTACCATTCAGAAACACAGCGGAAAATAAAGCGTAGATGTCTCCATCTCAACCACAGGCAGTCGACGGAGTCCACGTGACCTAAACCTCAGCATTGACGTAGAAGATTCCTCATAGCTTCGCCACCATCTTCGAAGATATCTGAACACGTCCAACAAACAACATGCACGATGAGTACTTTACGTACTCAGCAAGCCACCTGGCGGCAGATGGTCCTATTAAACTACATGCAAGGCTTCAACGGAAGGCTGTATGGTTCATTTGCAGAAAAAGCAGTTTTAGTTGAAATATTACTGTAGATTCAAAGGCATCATTTTGATGAAAACCAATTTTTATTATCAGGGGTGTTTTTTTCAACAGGTGTGGTCCACGACCAACATATTCGAGCAAGGACTCCTGCCTTAGCTCGACCATAGGATTCATCAGCAAAGGGGTAGAGGGAAAGTAGCAAGGGGGAGAGGGACAGGTCCTTTTCATCAGGAATGAGTCATGTGCTGTCCATAACCGTGGACACGGCTAATCGATTAGTTTTAACTCTGCAGAGTGTGTACACTTTACCCACACGACACAATCTCGTCTTGTTGCGACTGGCCGTCGCCAGCATAGTACACACCCATCGGTGTACCGAGCAGGGAGATCGTGACGAGGTCTTTTAGCTAGATCCCCCTAGGTGTGACATGCCCACCGGGTCTGGCTCGGAGTTGAGAGTACGTCCCCGCACTCCGTCCCCCCATCTGTGCCGAGGGTCCTCGTAGCTACGTCCACCCCTTCTGCGGTACGGCAACATCGGCACCAAAGGCTGACTAACCTACTTGACCAAGCCAGTGCCCATATAGCATGTGGTTGTACTGTTGTCACAATTCTCCAACTTCAAGACTTCGGCCTTCGGCGGTACGGACGACGTATGGTTCCTTTAAACCGGCCTTCTGCGGGTAGGCAACCATCTGCTCCTTCATCACAATGATCCAGCTGCCGCCCGCACCATATTAGATGGTAAGTTTCACCCAGAGTAGAGTAGAAGAATAGAGAGAGAGGGAAAACATCGGGCACCCGGCCCTAGCTCAGCGAGCTCAACAAGTTTCAACAAGGATCATCAATCCGGTATTCATTCCTCCGTAGAGGCAAATCAAAACAACCTAAAGATGTATTTAAGCATGGCTAAGCATATCTCTACTCTATTCAGAATAAAACCCATTAATCTACTCAGGGTATCAAGTCAACAGGCGACAACAGATAAGGGTAAAGGTGTGTCAATCGACACGCTAGCTACTGAATAAAACAGCATGCATGTTTATAAACAATAAAATATAATGACTTTGAAAATATAGGATCAAATATGATCAAGAAAAGGGGGCATGCCTTCGTTGACGTGTTGGTCTTCTTCTGCAGGAACTTGACCTTACCCAACTTCGCTACTTCCTATTCGTCGCAACAGCAATAAAGTGCAAGACAAATAAATCTAAATCTAAATTAAATATCAAATAGAAATACCAGAAGAATAGGGCTAGCAATGTTGGATAGATATCAAAGGGACAAAGGCGAAGGGATAGGATTGTCGAAAGACAACTAGGAAGGTGTGAGATTATATATCTCAACCAGATAGAATACATGTACTCGAAAGATGGCCTCCGGATCAGATCATTCTGGAAAAAGGATAGATTTATGGAAGATAGAATTTGCATGTCAAATGACTCAAGTTAATCCACATGCGAGATAGGGATAGATGTGCAACTGAGAATAGGATATGGTTGATGACAACAATAGCACAATCATATGATTAAACATGGGAAACCCGACATACTAGCAAAACAAATATGACCAATCATACTTGTAAACAAGCGAGGTCCTGGCATGCTAGTTGGCAAGAGATGATAATATGCAACATGTCAATCTATATGAAACTACTGTGCAATATACAACTGGACATCATGTAACAAACTAGATAGACTAGGCATGAAATAGAAATTAGGCAAGACAAGCATAGGATAACATATGACCATGCAATTGTAATCTAATAACGATAATTGATAATGCAAACGGTGATTAAACCATATGATCAAATAACAACTAGCATCGATATGACATGCACCAACATACATGCAAACTATGACATAACATTAGCTCTACTCATGCTATTGTGTGAATAAAATACAGCAATCAACCTACAAATACTACACATAACAATATTTTAGTAAAGGATGATTATTAGCAACATATATGCATATATTATAATTGATACCTAAATGTTAACCATGTATATGTGACTATACACTACATTATAAACATGCAACATAAGATAACAAGCTAAGCATACTAGTACATACATATTATATGCCCATCAACTAACATATGATATGATTAAATAATAAAAACTCAGTAATGGGGATTATTATTCCAACATATAGATTGTCAACAATATTAAGTCCAATTATATACATATCTCTATATGCAACTACATGATTATGTAACATAAAGACATATTGAACATGCAACTTAATCGTGTTTAAACAAACAATTAAATTATACACATCAATAAAATAATGTATTCAGCCATTGCATGACGGATTATTATCTAAAACATGGATTAGTCTATGTATATATGCATAAACATATACACATAGCTGCATATGTAAATCACATGAAATGCATCGAACAAATATGAGACATGTGTGCAATCTTAACCATATTATAAATAGAGGTTAATAACATGACCAATTGTATAACAATCCTTAAATAAACATGAGTTAACCTATAAGAATATATGCACATACCACTATTTAATATACATCATGCAACCATAACTACATATGATATGTCACATTAATATTAGTTTAGCAAAGATTATGCTTCTACTACTATAGGTTATATGCAATATTAGGTTCAACTGTATATTGTATAACACAATATATGTGAACATACATAAGATCATGCCATATGAATCTTATTAAACATGAACTACTTTAGTAATGATACAACCAAGTTTGAACTAATATGTTGAACCACTTCATGTCTAATGACTATTAAGACGGAACCATATTGTATGCATGCATATTATATTCAACTATCTAAACATGCAACATGTAGCTATATGAATATGGATACACGTATTAATGAATGAAGCATGGTTGATCCGTATGACGAATACTCTTAAGCATGAACATTATATAACAGGAAACTATCATACATATAACAATATGAAACCATACATATAACAATATGAAACTATATAACCTTATATAACTATATGAAACTAACATTATATGACTATATAACAATCATACGTATAACAACAAGAAACTATATGCTACATAACATACTATTCAATTGGATGATGAAAACAATCATCAAAATTATTGGACATGAACATATGAATATGCGAGTACTTTCAAACAAGAATTAATGACAGGAAACAATGCCATGATGCATCACAAGATGGTAGGAGATTAACAAGATGGGTGGTGGCGACATTCGCAACACAAAACGGTTGGAACAGATTAAAGATTGGTTCTGGACAGACTGGACGGTTTTGGTTGCTGCGCGATACTTGCTCAACGAAATTGCAATCCGCCAATTGGGTTAGAAACTAGACATACAGAGGCACAATCCTACCAAAGGGTTTTGGATAGATCTTACCGAGTCAATGGGAAAAGATCAGACAAGATAGACATTCTACAGATTGAATCTGGACATCCGCGGAAAGCACGTCGGAGACGGATCAATTCCCGCCAAACGGCTTCATGGATTAAGGTGAAAATTTACAGAGGTACTCATAGAAACCTAAGGCACAACTTGACCAAAGGAATTGATGAAATACACAATGGATCAATGGGAAAAGAGGTGATAATGCCGCTGTACCGTTCACACAGTCAAATCTGCACACGAACAGCAGCACGAAGAAACTTGATTTCCCGGAGATTGGACCATTGGATTGCCTTCAAATTTTGTGGAGATGATCTTGACAACATCATCCATGATCCCACCAAACGGATCTTGGAAAGGAGGTCCGAGCCGACAATGGCGTCGTTCCAATCTAGAGGCACGCGCAGAAAATCTGGGTGCAAACAGAACGTTAGTATTTGGAGATTTCCCGGTGATTGCACCGTTGGATCTTCACCAAGTTTGCAGAGAGGTAGAGGAAAAGGTTAGGAACAATCTCACCGAAGGGATTTGCCAAAAGATGTTCGAGGCAATGGCAATTGAGAAAACACTGAGGTGGGATGTGCTGTTCAGGAACTGCACGGGAAGAAAAAGGGGGGTGGCGGCTGTTTGGGGGGTTTGGGGGCTAGGGTTTCGTGGGAAAAGGATTTGGGGGAGTGGGGAAGAGGTGGGAGGGGTGTGGGGGTATTTATATGAGGGAGAGGGAAAGGGATTTGGCCCAAATACTATTGAAACAGATGCAGCGACGCATGCTGCGCTATGCAACACTCGCCGGAACGCCTGCTCAAGAGAGGAAATGAGACGGCGGGATGCCGAGAGGAGATGGGCCGGGATGGCGGCCATAAAGGAAAGGAGGAAAGAAATGGAGAAACCAAAATAAAACCCAAGAACAGTAGAGCGAGATTAAATATCAAACGAACTCCGAAAATTCTGAGAAAAACTCTGGAGACATATTCCAAGTTTGAAAAGCCAATACAATTCAAGTGGATTAATTCAAATTAACTCCGGTCCAATTTGTGAAATTCTAATTGAACTTTAATTAATTAGAGAATAAACAATGAAATTTTTCAGGCTCTGATTTTTAAATAAAAGATTTTGAAAAGCTCTGAAAATCAGGATGTTACAACTCTACCACCCTTAAAAGGAATCTCGTCCCCGAGATTCGGGCTGACTATAGAATGGGTTCAGGAAAACCTATCTATGGATCTCCACACTTCATGATAGCTTTGCCTTCTGTGCAGTTGATGGTCTTGATCTTCGAGCGGCGTCAACTCTTCCAAAATTTAATAATCTTCAAGAAAGCTCTGTTCTATCTTGGATCTTGTACTTCGTGAGGGCTTGTAAAGTTGATACAGTTGATACCACATCGGTGGTACCACTCCGTCCTGGCGCATAGCTCTTCGTGCTTCACCAACGATCTTCAGATCTTTCTTTCCTTGAGTGTCTGTAATATCCTCCGGTTATAGCATGTTGTGTGCACCCCAAGGTCATGTTTAGGACTCCTCATAAACGATGATCCAAGGCTGGTAACAGGCACACTCTATGATCTCTTGTAGATTGTTGGCTGGATCTGATTATATATCAGTCTCTATCATTTCTTCGATGAATTGACAGTATACCACTAGAAACAGATTATCCATCGAGATGCGATAAAACACTCATCTACTAGGGATTCTGATCCAAAACAAGTCAAAGTGCCTTGCCTTGCAACTTAATTATTAGCAAACCATCCATAGGCACTTTTCCTCATGATCGAGATCATATCTAGCACAACCACTGATACCTCCAACTATCAATCCTCAAATCTGATTTCTCTTGATCGCTATTTACTACTACCACCCTTAAAAGGAACTCTTTGCAGGGTTCGACAAAATCCAAACATTACAACATCATCAAGATCATTCTTACTCCAGAGATTTTCTTCTTCCAATAATGGACTTATAAACCACCAACATCTCATATTGGATCGACTCAAATCTTCTAGTAAGCAACTCCAAATAATCTATAAGGTCATAAAAGACACTCAACATAATCCTCTTTTTAAATCCAATAAAAGAGTTCACCTCCAAAACTTTAGATATGCTCAAGCTCAAATCTATAACCATTTCATCTCCAATATTACCAACCATCAATTTGGAGCACTAAAATCCAAACAACACAAATTCAACTAATTGCTCTATGAGAAAAAAAATCACAATGCCCTATCTTTCATGATAACCATTCATAATTCCACCAAAGGGCTTACTTCGGACAAATCCAATTGCAATCAATCATAGACCTTATAATCGAATTATCATCTCATCCTCAATGTTATCCACAAGCAATCAAAACAATAGAATCCAATCAATTCTAATTGGCATAGCTACTTCCATAATCCCACAATGCACTTCTGCCAAACATAAAGATTGTATCATCAATCCAATAAACTTTCTCCAGGATAACACCTTCAATAATCCTCTTGAGGTAATCCAATTTTTTTTTCCATCCATGAGCATATATTCCCTGTCCTAAGAATCCAATACCCAAAGATTATAATCTAAACTCCAACAATCAGGATATCTATCAATTCTAAATGATTCAAATTCCATTGCAAAGATCCAATAATCCCATCTTCCGATAATTGATCAATGAATAGACATTGTATACTTCTTCTCCCCAACTCATTCTAATAAAATCAATTCACAACCTTATTAAAAGATCTCCACATCTCATGTGAATCCAACAACCTTCAAAACATCTACAGATCATTCATATTCCACCAAATCATTCAAATCATTCCACACAATTTGATTTCACCAAAGTAAGATGATTCAAAATATCAAACCCCAAAATTTAACCAATCCACCAAATTAACATTTCGTCATTCCAATCCTTACTAAGATTGCACACTTCTTGATCAAATTGGAACATCCATCAAAGATTCATCATTACACTAGAAATCTCAAATCCTTGTTCATACCTCCTACCACATCATTTTAAACTCTTTATTCCATTCTTAGAGTATACTATTGTCAAATCATCATCCATATGGTACATTTAACAAGGCATGTGGCTGAATTCCACTTCCTTCAAGAACAACCAGTTGATTCTCGACCAACAGTCCGTTGACTACTTCTTCACCTCTGCTGACTAGGTTTGGTAGATAAGAGGAGAAAAGCACAAGGAGAGGGAAAGAATCTAGTTTAGGACAAGAAGCTGGTCCCAGAAGAACACTGAAACAAGGAGGTATAGCCGGACAGACTATAAACACAAGAACATTGAAAGATTTTTTTAAAAAAAACATTAAGCTAGGGTTGTAGTATGACTGCATAGAAAAGGTGCCAAAGGCGAAATATGCAGATGATACTCAAGCAAAAAGCGGTTTTACGTCTAACGTACGAGGTATACAAAATATAGACGGTAATACTATACCGTTTTGGTGGTCTTAGCAAACTTATCCTATATGGCTGTTCCAGACAGGTAGAGCTTGGTATTGACCCTCGACGCAAATTTGGTCCTCATTCTTGACATTGAAAGGTGTAGAATCATCACAGAAGAAGGTGACTTCATGAGCTCTTATGATGGTCCTTCTTGTAGCGTTGATGTTATGGAGATTGACTGTTGTTGCGGTTCTTTTGACACTGTGATGGATCTTGCATAACTTCTGAACAATTTTGAGAAGCTTGGCAACGTAACTTAAACTGTAGAAGTTGCAGGGCAAAAGATGGTACCATTTAACTTACAAAATTAGTGTAAGAGAGTTTTAGATAAGGAGCAAATCCTATGAAGGGGATAAGAGTAGAATGCTAAGGGAGAATAAGGAAAAGAACGAATTATATTTTCCTTGGTTCTTTGGAAAATAAAATTTTGAAATTTTCTTAATAGCTAACGACCATTCTAACTAAGGTCACGTTCCTAAGTCGACGTGGGCTCTGATACCACTTCTGTGAGGATCCGGACTTAACTTCCAGACCCTCCCTGTGTATCTCCTCATCAGTCCAGGATCAAGCTGATGAACACAGGCGAATTGATATCACTGCACACATCACGAAACATTTTAGAAACATAAACTATATAGCAGCGATAAGACTAAATGAAGTAACTAGGACTTATGTCCCTTACCATTCAGAAAACACAGCGGAAAATAAAGCGTAGATGTCTCCATCTCAACCACAGGCAGTCGACGGAGTCCACGTGACCTAAACCTCAGCATTGACGTAGAAGATTCCTCATAGCTTCGCCACCATCTTCGAAGATATCTGAACACGTCCAACAAACAACATGCACGATGAGTACTTTACGTACTCAGCAAGCCACCTGGCGGCAGATGGTCCTATTAAACTACATGCAAGGCTTCAACGGAAGGCTGTATGGTTTATTTGCAGAAAAGCAGTTTTAGTTGAAATATTACTGTAGATTCAAAGGCATCATTTTGATGAAAACCAATTTTTATTATCAGGGGTGTTTTTTCAACAGGTGTGGTCCACGACCAACATATTCGAGCAAGGACTCCTGCCTTAGCTCGACCATAGGATTCATCAGCAAAGGGGTAGAGGGAAGTAGCAAGGGGGAGAGGGACAGGTCCTTTTCATCAGGAATGAGTCATGTGCTGTCCATAACCGTGGACACGGCTAATCGATTAGTTTTAACTCTGCAGAGTGTGTACACTTTACCCACACGACACAATCTCGTCTTGTTGCGACTGGCCGTCGCCAGCATAGTACACACCCATCGGTGTACCGACAGGGAGATCGTGACGAGGTCTTTTAGCTAGATCCCCCTAAGGTGTGACATGCCCACCGGGTCTGGCTCGGAGTTGAGAGTACGTCCCCACCCTCCGTCCCCCCATCTGTGCCGAGGGTCCTCGTAGCTACGTCCACCCCTTCTGCGGTACGGCAACATCGGCACCAAAGGCTGACTAACCTACTTGACCAAGCCAGTGCCCATATAGCATGTGGTTGTACTGTTGTCACAATTCTCCAACTTCAAGACTTCGGCCTTCGGCGGTACGGACGACGTATGGTTCCTTTAAACCGGCCTTCTGCGGGTAGGCAACCATCTGCTCCTTCATCACAATGATCCAGCTGCCGCCCGCACCATATTAGATGGTAAGTTTCACCCAGAGTAGAGTAGAAGGAATAGAGAGAGAGGGAAAACATCGGGCACCCGGCCCTAGCTCAGCGAGCTCAACAAGTTTCAACAAGGATCATCAATCCGGTATTCATTCCTCCGTAGAGGCAAATCAAAACAACCTAAAGATGTATTTAAGCATGGCTAAGCATATCTCTACTCTATTCAGAATAAAACCCATTAATCTACTCAGGGTATCAAGTCAACAGGCGACAACAGATAAGGGTAAAGGTGTGTCAATCGACACGCTAGCTACTGGAATAAAACAGCATGCATGTTTATAAACAATAAAATATAATGACTTTGAAAATATAGGATCAAATATGATCAAGAAAAGGGGGCATGCCTTCGTTGACGTGTTGGTCTTCTTCTGCAGGAACTTGACCTTACCCAACTTCGCTACTTCCTATTCGTCGCAACAGCAATAAAGTGCAAGACAAATAAATCTAAATCTAAATTAAATATCAAATGGAAATACCAGAAGAATAGGGCTAGCAATGTTGGATAGATATCAAAGGGCAAAGGCGAAGGGATAGGATTGTCGAAAGACAACTAGGAAGGTGTGAGATTATATATCTCAACCAGATAGAATACATGTACTCGAAAGATGGCCTCCCGGATCAGATCATTCTGGAAAAAGGATAGATTTATGGAAGATAGAATTTGCATGTCAAATGACTCAAGTTAATCCACATGCGAGATAGGGATAGATGTGCAACTGAGAATAGGATATGGTTGATGACAACAATAGCACAATCATATGATTAAACATGGGAACCCGACATACTAGCAAAACAAATATGACCAATCATACTTGTAAACAAGCAAGGTCCTGGCATGCTAGTTGGCAAGAGATGATAATATGCAACATGTCAATCTATATGAAACTACTGTGCAATATACAACTGGACATCATGTAACAAACTAGATAGACTAGGCATGAAATAGAAATTAGGCAAGACAAGCATAGGATAACATATGACCATGCAATTGTAATCTAATAACGATAATTGATAATGCAAACGGTGATTAAACCATATGATCAAATAACAACTAGCATCGATATGACATGCACCAACATACATGCAAACTATGACATAACATTAGCTCTACTCATGCTATTGTGTGAATAAAATACAGCAATCAACCTACAAATACTACACATAACAATATTTTAGTAAAGGATGATTATTAGCAACATATATGCATATATTATAATTGATACCTAAATGTTAACCATGTATATGTGACTATACACTACATTATAAACATGCAACATAAGATAACAAGCTAAGCATACTAGTACATACATATTATATGCCCATCAACTAACATATGATATGATTAAATAATAAAAACTCAGTAATGGATTATTATTCCAACATATAGATTGTCAACAATATTAAGTCCAATTATATACATATCTCTATATGCAACTACATGATTATGTAACATAAAGACATATTGAACATGCAACTTAATCGTGTTTAAACAAACAATTAAATTATACACATCAATAAAATAATGTATTCAGCCATTGCATGACGGATTATTATCTAAAACATGGATTAGTCTATGTATATATGCATAAACATATACACATAGCTGCATATGTAAATCACATGAAATGCATCGAACAAATATGAGACATGTGTGCAATCTTAACCATATTATAAATAGAGGTTAATAACATGACCAATTGTATAACAATCCTTAAATAAACATGAGTTAACCTATAAGAATATATGCACATACCACTATTTAATATACATCATGCAACCATAACTACATATGATATGTCACATTAATATTAGTTTAGCAAAGATTATGCTTCTACTACTATAGGTTATATGCAATATTAGGTTCAACTGTATATTGTATAACACAATATATGTGAACATACATAAGATCATGCCATATGAATCTTATTAAACATGAACTACTTTAGTAATGATACAACCAAGTTTGAACTAATATGTTGAACCACTTCATGTCTAATGACTATTAAGACGGAACCATATTGTATGCATGCATATTATATTCAACTATCTAAACATGCAACATGTAGCTATATGAATATGGATACACGTATTAATGAATGAAGCATGGTTGATCCGTATGACGAATACTCTTAAGCATGAACATTATATAACAGGAAACTATCATACATATAACAATATGAAACCATACATATAACAATATGAAACTATATAACCTTATATAACTATATGAAACTAACATTATATGACTATATAACAATCATACGTATAACAACAAGAAACTATATGCTACATAACATACTATTCAATTGGATGATGAAAACAATCATCAAAATTATTGGACATGAACATATGAATATGCGAGTACTTTCAAACAAGAATTAATGACAGGAAACAATGCCATGATGCATCACAAGATGGTAGGAGATTAACAAGATGGGTGGTGGCGACATTCGCAACACAAAACGGTTGGAACAGATTAAAGATTGGTTCTGGACAGATTGGACGGTTTTGGTTGCTGCGCGATACTTGCTCAACGAAATTGCAATCCGCCAATTGGGTTAGAAACTAGACATACAGAGGCACAATCCTACCAAAGGGTTTTGGATAGATCTTACCGAGTCAACGGGAAAAGATCAGACAAGATAGACATTCTACAGATTGAATCTGGACATCCGCGGAAAGCACGTCGGAGACGGATCAATTCCCGCCAAACGGCTTCATGGATTAAGGTGAAAATTTACAGAGGTACTCATAGAAACCTAAGGCACAACTTGACCAAAGGAATTGATGAAATACACAATGGATCAATGGGAAAAGAGGTGATAATGCCGCTGTACCGTTCACACAGTCAAATCTGCACACGAACAGCAGCACGAAGAAACTTGATTTCCCGGAGATTGGACCATTGGATTGCCTTCAAATTTTGTGGAGATGATCTTGACAACATCATCCATGATCCCACCAAACGGATCTTGGAAAGGAGGTCCGAGCCGACAATGGCGTCGTTCCAATCTAGAGGCACGCGCAGAAAATCTGGGTGCAAACAGAACGTTAGTATTTGGAGATTTCCCGGTGATTGCACCGTTGGATCTTCACCAAATTTTGCAGAGAGGTAGAGGAAAAGGTTAGGAACAATCTCACCGAAGGGATTTGCCAAAAGATGTTCGAGGCAATGGCAATTGAGAAAACACTGAGGTGGGATGTGCTGTTCAGGAACTGCACGGGAAGAAAAAGGGGGGGTGGCGGCTGTTTGGGGGGTTTGGGGGCTAGGGTTTCGTGGGAAAAGGATTTGGGGGAGTGGGGAAGAGGTGGGAGGGGTGTGGGGGTATTTATATGAGGGAGAGGGAAAGGGATTTGGCCCAAATACTATTGAAACAGATGCAGCGACGCGTGCTGCGCTATGCAACACTCGCCGGAACGCCTGCTCAAGAGAGGAAATGAGACGGCGGGATGCCGAGAGGAGATGGGCCGGGATGGCGGCCATAAAGGAAAGGAGGAAAGAAATGGAGAAAACCAAAATAAAACCCAAGAACAGTAGAGCGAGATTAAATATCAAACGAACTCCGAAAATTCTGAGAAAAACTCTGGAGACATATTCCAAATTGAAAAGCCAATACAATTCAAGTTGGATTAATTCAAATTAACTCCGGTCCAATTTGTAAAATTCTAATTGAACTTTAATTAATTAGAGAATAAACAATGAAATTTTCTGGCTCTGATTTTTAAATAAAAGATTTTGAAAAGCTCTGAAAATCAGGATGTTACACTTGTTCATAGCTTGACGACTTGAGGTTGGAGCTGGCGCAACCTGAGACGGACTGGCAGTCGGAGGGGTGATGACTGTGCGATCTTACCGAAGGTGCTTGCACGAGGAACTCTCTAAGGGGACTTCGACTATCTCTTTACTGCTAACTCGAGCGACCTGGATCGGGCGTCTTCTCATGTGGAGCCGTTGTCCTGCTGAGGAGAAAGCCCTTTTTGCCCCGGTTCCGAACTAGTCGTAGAACCTGCTCTCTGACTTGGAGGGGGTATTTTTTTGAAGTCGTCGCTCGTAGTTGCGGTGGAGGTCTTGCTGAACGATCTCGTCGGGCTCTGGTGTTGTGAGCCCCCATGCTGATCCGGGCCCTCGAGATCTTTCTCGACCGTCATGGATCGCGAGAACCACTCGAGGGTCTGGATTAGATGAGGTGTAGTTCCACTCCATCGGGAGGGATACTGCGATTGAGATCTTGACCGTTCTCACGATCAGAGTTTACAGGAGAAATTCCAACCATGGGGCTGGTCGTTCCTGCCGGGAAGTCGTCGTTCAAGACCAACTCCCCGCTGAAGGCCCTGGCGCACTCGGTTCTGAAGTGATCTGCTTCGCCATCTGAGTCCTCTCCAGGGGCGTACTCTCCGAAATCCACTCGATCCGTAACCGGGTACGGGTCCATAGGGCCAAAGTTGTCGTAGAAACCCTGGTCCGAGTACCTAGTACGGGGCGAGATTGCGATCGGTTTTCCTGCCGGGCTTGCTGCTTCCTCCTCGGTCGAAACCGGTGAGGGCTGTGCAACCGGCGCTGGGATCTGATCGCGCTTAGTTGCGCGTCCTGCCGACTCTGATTCTTCCTGGACGGCTTGGTCCGGAGAGGTCCCCACGGTCGGCGCCATCTGTCGACGATCGGTAGACCGGCGATCTTACGGTACTCGTGAGATGATGATTACTGGGGGGGTAGGGACCTCTAGGGGCCAAGTGCCAGGAGATCTGACAGCAGGGGACAGCCGTTTTTATACAGGTTCGGGCCTCCCTCAGGATAATAACCCTACGTCCTGTTGCTATATATTGATAGAGAATACGCTTTACAATGGGGGTGTATGTTGGTGGCTACCCTAGGCCTAATCGTAGACTAATCTAGCTAATCCTCCGGGCTCGACTCCTTCGAGACTGCGGGTCTTCTAGGGCTTCGCCTCCTGAGATCCTATGCTGCTTGTATTGCGACTAGAAAGACCTGACCTCCCCTATGGGATTGCTGATCCTTATATAGGGGGTTCCCAGGGTCGTACTGGACGTGGACTCACGCCCGAGTAGGACTCTGGCTTCCTTAAACGTTGAGATTGACTTCCTAGTTTAAGGGGAGTCTTCCCTTCCTTAGAGGGGTTACCTTATCGTTTGGGGATCCTTATCGGATACGATGTACCTTCCTAAAGTCCCGGGGAACTGTACACGGATACCCCTAATACGCGGGATACCGTACTATTCATCATCAAGTTCTATCTGGACTTTGCGGAGATCTTCGGCATGTTCAACATTTATCGGCTCGAAGCATCCTTCGTCAGGCTATGGGTGCTTCACCTAACCAGAGAGATCAGACGCCTGAAGATTCTCGATGTTGCAATAGCAGATCCGTATCACATGCGCGAGAACAACGTTCGCTCCCAACAAGGTAGAGAGATTATGAAAGAATACCTCGTGAGTGCGATGATAGCGCATAAGGGCAAGGAATACCTACTCGTGCCCTACAATCCCTTGTAAGTCCTTCTCTACTTTGTGCTTTCGTAAATTTCTCTTTTGCTTGTGCACCTAGCCAACTTCGTGGGTTAATATTGGTTTGTTCACATGTCTGCACAGCGACCACTGGATCCTCTTAGTGCTAACGCCGAAGGAAAGCAAGGCTTATTACTATGATTCCATGAAGAGGGTGAAGAAAGACTACACCCTGCTCAAGAAAGTTCTGGATGATGCTCTTTTCAACTTTGCACACAAGGGAGGAGGAGGAACTATGGTAAAAAGAAGTGGTGGTCCACGCTTCAAACACGTGACTGATTTCTGTTGCAGACAGCAGCCGGAGAATAGTGTGACGTGTGGCTACTACGTCTGCTGCCACATGGACGACTTTGTACGGGCGCGGAACACGTTTCGCAAACATGACGACTTACGCAAGTGGAGTAATAACCTCGAGCACAAGCCATATGACTGGAAGCAAGAGTTTGCACGCCTCCAGAATGCGTTTGCGAATATCATCATCAAGGACGTCGTCTCGGACACGGGGCTTTTCTACACCGGCAATGACCCAAGGGAGGAACACGCCGCTCGCTCAGAGCAGCGAGTTCGCCAAATCCCGACCCAAGACGACGCATTCGCCCACATGCAGCTAGGCCCTAGAGGAGGGAAAAAAGCGTGAAGATAGGCCCTAGAGGACGGAAAAAACATTGCATATGTATTGTGTTTGTGGTCGTGTATTCCCGAACTGGTCTACTTTGTACGCTTGTGGACATATTTACGTATTGGCACTTGTTATTTTCGTAGTCGGTTTGACAGATCTACTTATCGTGTGCGACATCCGAGAGCGCGAGCGAGGTGGCCTTGAAAGCACCGGGCACGTAGGATGCCGATGCAACGAGGCAACGCCGCAAGCGTTTTTAGGCCACAGCGGCACGCCCTAGGAGAACGGCGACCGAAGGTCCACAGCGCGCGGGAGTTACACCGGCAAACGGTACCATCGTCCGTGCAAAATTTCCTAGAGGCAACATGCTGCCGCGGCAGCAAAAAGGGTCGTTTCTGCTGCCGCGGCAGCACGTTGGCACCTCCTTCCCCACACTACACCCAAGGGGTACACCCCCCTCCAGGACCCCTGGAGTACATAGGGGCTGGAGAGCGCCACAGTTGACGCGATCCTGCCGCGGCAGCGAAAATGACTGTTTTTGCTGCCCGCGGCAGCACCGTGATAGGGCCTGCTCATAACAGCAGTGACGTGCGGACTGGAGAGCTCGTCACTGCTGTAGATCTTACCAGTGACGGGCAGCAACTGTAGCACATCACTGGTAGTTATCTTATCAATGACGGGCTCTCATACACGCCTGTCACTGATAAATATATCACTAGTGACGAGCGGATAGCCCGTCACTGATAACCACTTACCAGTGGCGGATCACCAGTGACGGGCCTGCCCGCTCGTCATTAATGGGCATTTTAGGCCCGTCACTGGTGGCCTTTTCTGCAGTAGTGCCTGCTTTGCCAGCTCCGGTGGTATTGATCCATTGAGTTGGTTGTCGTTCAGGTCCAGCCAAAGTAATCTCTTGCAGTCTCCTAGCTCTGGTGGTATCGGTTCTGACAAGAAGTTGTTGCTCAGCTTCAAGATCGCAAGCTTGTGTAGCTGTCCGAGCCATGCCGGCACCGGCCCGGAGAGCCGGTTGCTAGCAAGTGATATCTAGTTCAGATCCTTGCAGTTCACCAGTTCCGACGGGATGCTGCCGGTGAGTCCGTTGTAATCGAGGATGAGGTTCTCAAGTCCGGTAGCACCGGCCAGTGACGCTGGGATCTCATCCTCCAGTTGGTTCTCCCACAGGATGAGGTCCCGGAGACGACGAAGGCTACCGACGGATGTGGGGATGGACCTGTTGATGTAGTTGAGGCTGAGGTCGAGAGACTCGAGGTTGCGGCAGTTGGAGATGGCCTGCGGGATGCCGCCGGTGAGGTAGTTGTTCTGCAAGTAGAGCACCTCGAGCTTGGAGCCAGTTCTCGGGCAGAGTGACGCCGGGATAGCGCCGGTGAGCGCGTTGGAGCTGAGGTCCAGCGTCCTGAGTGTTAAAGACTAAGTCACTGACTTGACTTGTACGTTAGATTTGCACGTTGTGTAGCGTACCTAGTCTCACGGATCAATCCCTGTAAATAGCTGAAGTCTGTTCAGCAATAATCGTCGAGTCCTGTAACTATATAAGTCATCATGCCAATCAATACAATATATTGTCTGGCAAGTCTAATTCTCCTCTCCTACACTGAGCTCGGTGAGCGCGCCCAGGGTGTCCGGTAGGGAGCCGTTTAAGTAGTTGAAGGATAAAAGAGAGAGACGAGAGCCGTGTCAGTCCGGCGATGCCCGGAGGGATAGCACCGGTGAGCACGTTGGAGCTGAGGTCCAGCGTCCTTAGCTCAGCCAGGGTGCCCAGGGTGTCCGGCAGGGAGCCGTTGAAGTAGTTGAAGGATAAAGAGAGAGACGAGAGCCGTGTCAGTCTGGCGATGCCCGAAGGGATAGCGCCCTCCAAGTGGTTGCTGGAGAGGTTGAGGTAGGAGAGCGACGCGAGCCCCACGATGTCCGGAGGGAAAGTGGCGTTCAAGTGGTTGCTGGAGAGATTGAGCGAACCTAGACCAGTGCAACCGGACAGGGCGCCCGGGCAGCACCGCTCCGAAGATTAGGTTGCCAGACAGGTCAAGCGACTCCATTCTGGAGCAGTTGGCGAACGCCGGGAGTGGCCCGGAGATCTTGTTCGTGGCGAGGTCCAGCCGGCGGACAACCCCCTGCGCCGGCGTGCGCCATCCAGCTGAGGTCGCCGATCATGTTATACGACAAGCCAAGGACATCCAAACCGGAAAAGCCCGCACCACCATCTCCCTTCCCGCCGCCAACGAGCGCGTCACCGGAAAGGTTCAGCTCCCTCAGCCCGCCGCACGCGCCAGCGAGTGCGCTGGCGTCGAGGACGGATCCGCGCAGCGCGCCTTTCCCGGATAGGTCCAGCTCGGCCAGCCTCTGGCCGCACCTCCATCCTCCCGCGCCCCCCGCGGCGCCATCTGCGAGCGAGCCGCTGACGTTGGCACCTCACAGGCTGACCGCCTCGACGCCGCAGCCGCAGCAGCGTGCCGGTGACGGCGCGGAAGTCGATGTCAAGCGGGACCCCCGCGAGGGACAGCGACGCGAGCATCCTGCCTCCCTGGACGCACACCGCGCCGGGGAACCTGCACAGGCCGTCGCCGCAATTCCATCCCCCGAGCTCCCCACGGTTCCGCACCGCCGCCTTGAACTGCTCCAGCTGCTGCTCGTCGTCGTCGTCCGCGGAGGCGGCGGCCACCGGCGCAAGCAGCAGCAGCAGCACTGCGAGGCACAGGGAAGTACTCATAGTATAGCCGGCGTGTGCGCGTCACTAGACCAGAGAAAAAGACAGGTTTGAACGGAGAGTGCGAGAGTGTGGATCTGAATCAGGGACCCCCTCTTTATGCTGACTTATTTTCTA
>JAGXJF010004761.1:0-47216 GCA_019208055.1 Stipa capillata | reverse complement strand
GTACTATCCATCGTCAAGCCCCCCATCATTACGTGAAGTGAGGTCATGACTGTTCTGTAAGAAAATCTGCCCTTGTCGGGGTATAGCTCCGAGCAGGCGAAAACGAGTACTTTCTTCGACAACTGCCCCGAGTAGGCACTATCTCTACCGGGTAGTCGGAACGTTCTGGTCCGAGTAAACCTCCGAGTAATCCGAGGTGTTTTCTAGGTTTGCTTACCCGAGAACCATTTTCTAGTTTAATCTGATCCACTGATCATGGACACGCGTTTGCCTGGCAGATTTCTAGGAAACCAAACCGTCATGGTGGAATTTTCACGTGGTGATGAAGAATTTTTCATTTTTCTG
Source organism: Stipa capillata (assembly GCA_019208055.1). Taxonomy (NCBI): domain Eukaryota; kingdom Viridiplantae; phylum Streptophyta; class Magnoliopsida; order Poales; family Poaceae; genus Stipa; species Stipa capillata. The sequence goes on along the minus strand of JAGXJF010004761.1, from coordinate 46,871 downwards.
CGTTACTACCCGGCTGACGTTAGCCTAAGCATTACGCGTTCAGCGAGGTCATGGGTTGTCAGACCCATGTTTTCCCACGCACGTCGTCTCGCATGCGGGAAAAGTAACCGTTCCGTATTTAATGCGATGGAACAGATCGTGCCGTTAACTGCGCCAGGGTCAGGTGGAATTCAAATCTTTTAAGAGATCGAGGATTGGGGTTTTGCCCGCATTGCTCTCTGTCTCTTAGCACTCTCGTCTTCCTCCTTGCGCTCCTGCATCCAAGCTTCCGCCTCGTCGTTCCCGCCATCGTCAACGATTATGGCAGAGCCTCCTCCGTCTGGGAGCTCATGGCCGCGGTCGGAGCGAGACTTGCGTCTTTGATGGAGCTGACCCTCATTCAATCGGCTCATCAAACCGAATTCCGCCCCGTCCAGAATGAGCCGATTCTCGTGCCTGACTCTGGTTGGTTGGTCATTTTCCCTGATTTCTTCCGATGTGGATTTTTCTTCCCTCCGTCTTCGTTCTTGACCTCCGTTCTTTGTTTTTATCGGATCGAGATGGTGAACCTTAATCCAGCCTCATTCACTATTCTTAGTGTGTTTGCACACCTGTGCGAAGCTTTTCTCGGAATTCGCCCCTCTTTAGACCTTTTCAGATATTATCATTTTCTGGAGATGACCGGGGGGCCAACTCGTAGGCGGCGCCCGAGTTTGGCTACGAGAAGAGAGAAAAAACCGAGTATATTGATACTGGCGGGATCAACTCTTTTCTGAGATGGGAAAAGGAATGGTGTTATTGCCGCCCACCATCCGCCTTGGGTGTCAAGTACTGGGGTTTTCCTCCTGAGCTGACACCCGCGTGGACCGACGAGACGGTGCTGGACTTTCGCCTAAGAAGTCTTATCAAGGAAATAAAGGTTCTCAGGTCACGCGACCTGACATCCTTTGATATTGCTTCTGACTTCTTCAGACGCGGACTTTGTCCCTTGCAGTCGAGGGAGACGGGCGCCTGGGTGCTCACCGGCGACCAGTATCATAGGCACAGGAAGATGGGTATGGTTCGTAGATTCTCTAAGCTTCTAGAATCCGTGTCAATCTGATCCCCTTTCTTTCTCATTGAACAGCTCTCTCAGAGGACGAAGTCTTCGAGAAGACGGTGGTCCTTTTCAAAGAGAGACCTCCTTTAGGGCGTCAGGATGTTCCTCTGTCGTTGCCCCTTCGGTCACAACAAGAACAGGAAGAGGTTCTCGCGGTAATCTTTTCCGATTTTCAGATCTCTTCTGTTTCTTCCGAGTAGTGCTAATAATAGCACCACTTGGGCAACTGTCCACAGCGCGAAGGTTGTGGGATCACGGACCCCAAAGCAGGACATTCTACCGATCGTCGGGGACCGTCCAGCACTGGAAGTCAACAAGACGGGGACGTAGAACCAGCCCCGAGCTGATCGGGGAGCCCCCCGAGTGATGGGTCGGAGGCCCATGTGCTTCCTCCAGAGCTGGTCGCGTAGGTCTCTCTGGTAAGCTTCTGAGCTTTTATCGTCTTTCAACAATGCTTTGGTTTTCTGATCGGATATTCTGACCCAAAAGAAAAATACGCATGGAGCTCCTTCGGCAGGAGCCACGATCCTCACTACTCGAGGGGCGGCGAACTCCCTGGCGTGGAAAACCACGCGCGGTCCTGAAGAGAGTGAGGTGACCTCACATTATTCCTCTTCGTTAGCTTATTTTCTGGTGACACTGATGCTGAGTTTTTACTCGTAGGGGAACATCTTTGCCGGTCGAGGGATAACCACTGTCAGCAAGTCCCAACCCTTGTTGGTATCCGACTAGCCCGCTGCTTTGAAGAGGCGTAGGCTCCTACCTAGTCGGGGTGCCAACTAAGAAGACTACCTTTCTCCCTCCAGTTGAAATCTCGTTGAGTCCTTGTCAAGCGGTTGAGGAAACTCCGATGGAAGATGACCTGTTTGCGCCTATCAGGCCTTTGATGGAGGTACCTTTCCTATTCGTAAAGAACTCTTCCGTGGCCTGCTTTTTCTTACCTTGGTGCTCCCCCCAGCGTGCCCAGGACAGGTGGCAATCAGCTTGTGTTGAGATCCGAGAACTCCGAGGTCGATCCGCCTGACTTGCCGACGATCTTTCTCAAGAGAAGGCAAGGGCTGCTTCTCTTGAGAGCAAACTGTCATCGGTGGCGGATCATCTCGAAGCGATGTTGAAGGTGGCCGGGGTGCCTTTCCGGGTTCCTACGGACTCCTCGGATCGGTTGGTGGAACTGATAGGGGCGGCCCAGGCTTTTATTAGTCGTTCGACTGTCTCAGAAAGAGATACTCTGGAGGCCTAACTGTGTAGCAAATCTTTGTAAAAAGTGTGTACTCCAGAGCTTTTGTACGGTTTTATGTTTGAACATGGCATGCTCATCACTCATACCCGTTTAGCCCCCGACTGTGTACGCGAGGAATCCTCGAGTAGGCAGTCCTAGGTTGTTACACATAGAACTTCTGGAGTTGGTCAATGTTCTAGGAATTGTCAAGACTCTGCCATCGTCCATGGCTAATTTGAATGATCCTGGCTGAGTAACCTCGGCTATAGTATAGGGTCCTTCCCATTTTGGGGAGAGCTTGTTGCTATTACTCTTGTTCCGAATGAGTCGTAGAACGAGGTTGCCAACATGGAGAGAGCATTGTCGGACGTGTCATTCGTAGTAACGACGGAGGTCTTGCTGGTACTTGGCGGCTCGGAGCAAGGCTTGAGTTCATTTTTTCTTAAGGAAATTAAGGTCATCCTCTCGTCGAGGGGTTTCTTCCTTATCTGTGTATAGCTCTACCCGTGGTGATCTGAGTGAGAGCTCGCAGGGGAGGATGGCTTCTGCCCCATAGACCAAAAAGAATGGTGTTTCACCCGTGGCCCGACTGGCGGTTGTTCGAAGTGCCCAGAGGACTGAGGGCAATTCTTTCACCCATGCCTTTGCGTGTGCAGAGAGGTGATCGAAGACACGGGTCTTCATGCCCTGAAGGAGGAGTCCATTGGCGCGTTCGACTTGACCATTGCTCTGTGGGTGTGCGACCGAGGCGTAGCATATTTAGTACCGAGTTCGGTGCAGTATTCGATGAATTCTACGCTGGAAAACTGGGTGCCGTTGTCGGTTATAATCCTGCTCGGGACTCCGAATCTGGTCACAATGCTCTTCATGATGAACCGCTTGGCCGCTTCCGAGGTGATTTGTGCGACTGGTTCGGCCTCGATCCACTTGGTGAATGCGTCGATTGCGACGAGTAGGAACTTGTAGCCCCCGGGTGAAACTGGAAAAGATCATAAGATGTCCAGACCCCACGTGGCGAAGGGCCATGACTAGGGAATTGTCTGTAGTGCTTGGGCGGCTGGTGAATGCGTCTGCGGTGAAATTGACACTGACGGCATCACTTCACTAGTTCGCTCACGTCACGGAGGGCTGTCGCCCAATAGAATCCTTGTCTAAAGGCCTTTCCGACCAGGGTTCGGAAAGATACATGTGCCCCGCACACCCCTCTGCAGATCTCCTCGAGTAATTTTGTACCCTGCTTCTGAGGTATACACCGCATGAGCACTCCGTGAGCCCCTCTTCGGTAGAGGACTCCGTCGACCAGGGAGTACATTCTGGCGCGTCGGGCAAGCTGCTCGGATAGTGTATCGTCCTCAGGTGTAGTTCGATCGAGAAGGTACCTGCAGATGGGTTCTATCCACGAATCTTCGGGATCGAGAGGAGCGACGAGTCAGCCCGCCACTCCCCTTGGAACGTCAAAGCTGGCGACATCCTTGAATGGTGCTCCGTAGGTGGGGCAGTCATTCCTTCGTCCATGGGTCCGTGCGAGGTCATGGATGGCGTCGAAATCCTTTCCACAAAGGTTCCGGGTGGACGTGGAGATTGTGAAGAGGCTAGGCGAGCAAGACTATCGGCTCGGCAGTTATCCTTCCTCGGGATGTACCGGACCTTGAGGCTGATGAATTTCTTCTCCAGCTTCCTCACCTCTGCGAGGTAAGCCGCCATGTTCTGGTCTGTGGTCTAATATTCTTGGGACACTTGTCTCGCCACTAACTGTGAGTCCCTACTCACCAGTTATTGACGGATACCAAGTGCGGAGGCGATTCGGAGACCGGCGAGCAAACCCTCATACTCGACTACGTTGTTCGTGGCCGGGAAGTCGATCTGTAGTGCGTACTGCAGGCATTCTCCAGTTGGGGAAGTCAAAATTATTTCAGCCCCTGCACCTTCGATGGTTAGGGAACCATCGAAGTGTAGAGTCCAAACATCTTCTTTTGCTGCTGGTGATTCATCGGAGTAATCGGGTGCCAACCATTCAGTAACGAAGTCGGCGAGTACCTATGACTTGATGGCGGTACGACGTACGAAGTGGAGGTCGAACTCTCCTAGCTCGACGGCCCACTTAGCGATCCGACCAATCGCGTCGCGGTTGCGGAGAATCTCTCCTAGTGGGTAGGTGGTTGGGACTATGATTGTGTGAGCCTGAAAGTAATGTCGAAGTTTGCGAGATGTCGTAAGTACTGTGTATAGTAGTTTTGAACCTGAGGGTAATGTTCCTTGGGGCCGTGTAGGATTTCGCTGATGTAGTAGACTAGCTGTCGAACCTTCTCGCGTTGTTCTGGGGTCCCACATTCCACCGTTAATACTCCGCTGACTACAGATGGGCCGGCAGCGATGTAGAGGAATACGTCTTCTTCTGGGCTAGGTGCGACTAGCACGGGGAGGGGGGTTGTTAAGTATTCTTTGAGGCTTTGGAATGCCTTTTCTGATTCTTCTATCCATCGAAGCCATTGTATTGTTGTAGGTGTTTAAAGAAGGGATTTCCACGGTCTCCTAGTCAGGATATGAACTGGCTCATGGCTGTCATACAACCCATGAGTCTTTGGACGTCTCGGACTGACTTTGGTGACTTCATTTCTGCAATTGCTCGTATCTTGTCGGGATTCGCTTCGATTCCTCAGTGCGAAACCAAAAACCCAAGTAATTTCCCGGCGTCGACTCCGAAGGCGCATTTTTCTGGGTTTAGCATTATCCTGTTCCTTCGAAGGTTTGTGAAGGTTTCTAGTAAGTCTGAGAGCAGATCCTCCTTTTTCTTTGTTTTTACGACGAGATCATCGACGTAAGCTTCAATATTCCGACCGAGCTGACTGTGGAGGGCGAGCTGCATTCCGCGTTGATATGTTGCACCCGCATTTTTTTAATCCAAAAGGCATCTTCGAGTAGCAAAATACCCCAAACAGAGTTACAAATGAGGTTTTCTCCTCATCTTCCCGACACATGCTTATCTGGTGATAACCGAAGTAGGCGTCGAGAAGGCTTAGATAGTCACATCCGGACGTAGAGTCCACTACCTGATCTATTCTAGGTAACGGAAAGACGTCTTTAGGGCAGGCTTTGTTAAGGTCCGTGAAGTCGACGCACATTCGCCACTTCCCGTTGGCTTTCTTTACCATGACAGGGTTGGCGAGCCATTCAGGGTGTTCGACTTCTCGGATAAACCCAGCCTTCAGAAGCTTTTTGATTTCTAGTTTGATGGCTTCTTTCCGATCGGGAGCAAATCGTCGGAGTTTTTGCTTTACAGGCGCAATGTCTGGACGGACTGCTAGGCTATGCTCGATTACCTCCCTAGGGATTCCGGGCATATCAGATGGTTGCCATGCGAAAACATCCGAGTTGTCCCGGAGGAAGGTGATGAGCGAGAGTTCCTGGTTTGAATCAAGAGTTGAGCCGATTTGGACCACCTTGGATGGTTCTGCTATGTCCAAGGGAATGGTTTTTACTTCGCCGTGAGTTTTTACGGCCGTCTTTGCTTTGGAGAGGGTATGTTCCTCACCTCTGAGGCACTTGCACATGGTCGAGGCTGCACTTGTCGCAGAGTAGTGCCTCTTGAGGGGAGCTCTTTATTGTGAGGACACCCTTTGGGCCGGGCATCTTCATGCACTGGTATGCGTAGTGCGTTGCTACCATGAACTTGGCCAAAGTTGGACGCCCTAAGATGGCATTGTACGCTGTTTCGAAGTCAACTACATCGAACCGGATCTTTTCTGTTCGGAAGTTCTCCGGTGTCCCGAAGGTAACCAGTAGTGTGACTTGCCCAATCGGCGTAGCCGACGAGCCTGGGACGATACCGTGGAATGCTTGTGCCACCGTCTGGACCGATGACCGCGGTACTTGCATCGCATCGAGGGCTTTTGCGAATAGGATGTCGAGGGAGCTCCCTCCGTCTATAAGCACCCGGGTCACTCGGCAGTTATTGATCGTTGGTTCGACAACGATCGGGTATCATCCTAGTCAAACACAGTTCTCGGGGCAATCGGTTTGGTCGAAAGTGATCATGACCTCCGACCACTTGACTACCCGAGGGACTCGTGGTATACTCGCAAGAACTTCTCGGACAATCACCTTGTATTGCCTCTTCGACTCGTAGGAAGCCGAGCCCCCGAATATATGCTCGATCGCTCTGACATGCCCCTAGAATGGCTCAAGGGCGGAGTCATCGTCGGAAGTCGTGTCCTAGCTGTTGTTTGCGACCTGCGGGCTTTTCCCGCGGAACTTCTCTCCTTCTTCCTCGAGGTATTTCTTGAAGATGCGGCACTGACGGAGATCATGCGAATCGGTCTGGTGGAAATCGCACCAGAGTTTTTCTGTCTTATCGGAGGAAGTCGTCTGTTTATCCTTGGTGCGCGGTCGCCAGGTACGCTTCTCGGGGAGATCGGCCAACACCTCATCGGCTTTAGATCTCTTCTCCCTGTTCCCTCCGGAGGATTTCTTCTTGCACTTCGTCTTCGTTGAGTCATCTCTGGTCCGAAGGGGAGACCTGGGCAACCTGTTCTGTTGCTGCTTGATGTAATGTAGGGTTTTCTCAGCACAGGCAGCCTTTTGGCTAGGTCCATCAGTTGTGCCATTGTCTTTGAAGGATGCATGATCAGATCGTGCGTGCACATCTCGTTCCTGCTGCCTCGAACAAAGCGCAGATGGCGTCCGAGTCTGTTATTTCAGGGATAGTGTTGCGAACAGCACTAAACCGCTTGGTGAACTCTCGGAGGGTCTCATCTGGGCGTTGGACCACTAGGAATAAGTCGTCAACCCGGCCGAAACGCGTGAAGGTACCTTGGAAGTTTCCGAGAAGCATGTCGCAAAGTTGTTCCTAGGAGCGGATCGTTCCTAGGGGTAGGTTCGTCAACCAGGTCCTGGCTGCTCCTCTGAGAGCGGTCGGGAGGTAGTTGGCCATGACCTTCTCGTTCCCACCTGTGGCCTCGATTGTCGTAGTGTAGATCTGCAGGAACTCTATAGGGTTCGTGATGCCATTGTACGACTCTAGGGCCCCAGGCTTGAAGCGAGACGGCCAGCGCACATGTCAAAGCTCTCGGGATAGCGCTTGGCATCCGTTGATGGTTCTCCGATAATGCGCGTTCTCACCGCTGTTCGGGGTCGGAGATCGTCCCCGACTATTAGCATGGTGCCTGTGGTCTCTCCGGGGAGGAGATTGCTCTCGCTGGCGCCTTTGGGATCGATGCTTGTTGAGCGTGTCACGGAGGTCGACGTGCTGTTCCTCCCGGCGAGACCTGGTCTTGGGATGTCATCCTTCTCCATCTGATTCCTCTTGTAGGAGAGGGGTCTTCCCGCGGTTAGAGCTGTGTGTCACCGACTGGAGTCGAGAAGACTCGGCCTGGGCTTGGGCCTGCTGTAGTTCAGCCCCCAGCCGTTGTAGCCCCTAGCCGGTGGTCGTGACTGTAGATTGTAAACACATATACCCCTGTCCCTTGAGGGGTTCCGTCTGCTGCCGTAGGCATATTCCCGTTTCCGCGAGGAGTAGCCGTCGGGCCCTCGAGATCTTCCCGACCGTCATGGATCGCGAGAACACTCGAGGGTTTGGATTAGATGAGGTGTAGTTCGACTTCATCGTGTCTTCCTCATCGGGAGGTATGCTGTGATTGAGATCTTGATCGTTTGGTCGATCAGAAGTTGCAGGCGACAGTCCGGACATCGGGCTGGTCGCTCCTGCCTAGGAATCGTCGGTCATCACCAACGTTCCCCCGAAGGCCCTGGCGCATTCGGTTCTAAAGTGATCAGCTTCGCAATCCGAGTACTTGCCAGTGGCGTATTCTCCAAGATCTACACGGTTAGTTGCGGGTACAGATCTATCTGGCCGAAGTTGTCATAGAAGCCTAGATCTGAGTACCCGGTACGTCGCGTGAGAGCGATCGGATCCCCCGCCGAACCTGCTTCTTCCTCCTCAGGTCGAACCGGAGAGGGTCATGCAGTCGGCGTCATGGGCTGATCACGACTAGTTGCACATCTTGCCGACTCTGATACTTTCTTGACGGCTTGAGCTGGAGAGGTCCCCACGGTTGGCGCCATCTGTCGACGATTGGTGAACCGCCGATCTTACGGTAGTCGTGAGACAGAGATACTTGTTGTTGGGTAGGGACCCCTAGGGCACAAGGCCAAGAGATCTGACGACAAGGAAACGCCCTTTTATACAGGTTCGGGCCTCCCTCAGGATATCAACCCTATGTACTGTTCGTATATATTGATCAGAGAATATCTTACAAAGGATATGTGCGTTAATGGCTATCCTAGACCTAATCGGAGGCGACTTCGACTAGTTCTGCGGGGCTCGACTCCTTCGAGGCAGTGGGTCTTCTCGTGGGAATCGCTAGGGCTTCTGGATGGCTTCAGGTTTCAGGCTTCTTGGATCTAACTTGACCTCTTGGTACTGGAAAGACTTGTCCTCCCTATGGGATTGCTGATCTTTTTATAGGGGGCTCCCCGAGTCGTACCAGACATGGACTTATCCCCAAGTGGAACTCTGGCTTTCTTAAACGTCGGGATTGACTTCCTAGTTTAAGGGGTGTCCTTCCTCCTTATGGGGGGTTACCTTATCTTCTGGGGATCCTTACCAGATATGTATTCTTATTCCAATAGTCCAGGGAATCGTATATGGGTACCTCCTCGTATACGGGATACTATACTATTCATCGTCAGATATGTTCTCCTTCCTCTCCTTCTCAAAGGCCTTATCTGTTCTTTCCAAAATACCCATTAGTTCAACATAATCAGGAAAAGTCATCTTCAGTAAGTACCTTTGATCCTTTTGCTAGAAGGCACATAGGAGCAGAGATGGATGATGACTGATCAGCCTTGGCGTTGATTTTGAAGCTCTGTGACTTGGCTGTGTCACAGCTGGATACATCAGTCATGCTGATGGTAATCCCAGCAACTTCACATTCATCTTCAGATTCTTCCCCTGATCCTGAATCATCAGACAACCAAGTTTGACCAACATAAGCTCTTGCAATAGCTTTGTTCTTGGCATAGGTTGGATGCTTGTTGTTAAAGTTCTTCTTCTTGCCATGGAAGTCTTTCTTCTTTTTGTACTTATTGTTGTCCTTCTTCTTAGTTGGACAGTCAGCAGCAAAGTGACATCTTCTCCACACTCAAAGCACTTCTTGTCCTTGAACAACTTTTTCCCTTAAACTTGTCACTTGAACCGAATTGCTTCTTCTTTCTGTAGAACCTTCTGAAGTTCCTTGTAAGGAGGTTCAGTTTATTTTCTTCTCCACTGGTGATCTCCTCATCAAGATCTTTATTACTGTCACTCTCTGATTGTAGAGTTGAAGAGGTAGTCTTCAACGCAATGTTCTTCTTGAGTGAGGAGGATGGGTTGTGCCTACTCTCCTACTTGATCTCCATCTCATGTGTTAGAATTCTTCCCAACACCTCAGTAGGCTTCATCCTATCAAAGCCATCCTTCTCCTTCAACATCAGCACAAGAGTTATGTAGGGCTTTGGCAGCACAGGCAGAAACTTCTTGATGACATCCTCATCATCTACTATGTTTGATCCAAGAGCCCTCAGCTGATTGATGACGATGGTGAGTCTTGAGAACAAGGAGTTTATGTCTTCACCATGTTTATACTCAAACCTCTCAAGTTTTGATTCTAGCAAGCTTCTCTTAGACTTCTTCAGAGTTTTGCTACCCTCATAGATTTGCTCCAAGGTGTCCCAGATTTCCTTGGCAGAGTCTATGATGCTGACCCTGTTAAATTCATGTTCTTGGAGACCCATGAATATAGCTGTGGCAGCCCTTGCATTATTCTGGATATTTCTCGTGTCATTGATGCTTGGCATTATGGTGTCCTCCATCTTGTAACCTATATTGACAACTTCTGGGACGATAAGATGTATTTGCATCTTCTTTTCCAGAAGGCATAGTTAGATCCATCAAAAACAAAAAATTTACCCTCATAGTCCGACATCCTTTAACTCTGGCTGTTAAGCCAATTCAAAGAGCAACCTGGCTCTGATACCAATTGAAAGGATCTCAGGAGCCGACTAGAGGGGGGTGAATAGGAGGCTAGCTAGTACATTAAAAACTTTTTTCTTTTAGATGCAAATGTTCTCAGACAGATAAGATGAACTAGCAGCTGTGTGACAGGTATGCTACTCAGGTAAGAAGATACATAGATAATATAACATAGCTGTCACATAGGTGATCTACACAGGTGCACTATCTAAGAGAAACAGGCATATGTGAAGACACTGTGACACAGATAGCTACTACCGGTATAGAGTAAAGATCACATCTAGATTTTATATATATATATATATATATATATATATATATATATATATATATATCAAAGAATTACACAAGAATGCAAGGAAATAAGCAAGTAAGTGCAGAATGTAAACACACAGAGAGACAAGAGATTTTTCACCGAAGTTTCCACTCTTTTCAGAGAGGTACGTCTCCATTGGAGAAGCTACTCCTAAGAGATAGCCAGCACTGAAACGTGCTGTTCTCTGAGTACCTAAATCTTCAGGCACGCTCCTTTGCTTGTGTAAGTCATTTTGCTTAGCAGCAGGTAGACTTCAAATCACCCTCACAAACGTCTGGGCCAACCCACACAAGCTTGGGTGATCACCAGCGACTCCTACACCTATCTAGGAGTAGACACTTCAAGAGTAATAGAATCTGCAGCAACAACACTTGGAGAAACAAATGCTCTTTGCTCAAAGTTCTAACTCTCTTGAACTAACATATGAGAAGTTTGGTTTCTGTTCAGGAGATGAGAGGCTTGCAACGGTTGAAAATGGCTAGCAAAGGTTGAGGTCCAAGACCTCTCCTGGTCCCCTATATAGGGTCCGCAGGCACATGACTGTTACACTTATGTCATGTAGGATTAAGTGAGTCACCTGTGACAGGCACCGGTGACACAGCTAACCACAACACACAACGGTAACAAGACTTCAGGCAGACCGATCCCTATGTCACCGATGGCAGCAGACAAACTATTGCAGTGCAGTTCCCTTAGCATTTTCAAGCTCTCTCCTGACACAGAGGTGTACCTAAGTCATAGAGCGTTTGTTCACCTGTGACACAGCTATGCCACACAGGTAGCTATGACTCTAGCGTTTAGGAAACTAGCATAGCAGTGTACTAGCACACCTAGTTTCACACTTGTGCAAAACTGTTGTTACAGGGCCACTAACCTCAAGGCATCAGTTCCACTATCCAACACTCTGAGCATTGAGCATAAGAACTTCCAAAAGTAATTACAACTTCATCCCTCTTGGTAGTACAGGTGCTTCCTAAGGACTCAAGAAAACTAGCAAATCTAGACTTTAGCTTCCACCAACTGTAGTCAAGACTCTTAACGCATCAAGCAACAATCACCTTGCTTGCAACTCCTAGCACAGCACCGGCTTCTTCGCAGCTGTGGCATAGCTGCCTAGCATAGCTATCTCCTTGTCTTGGGAAAACACATTTGTACTTTTAATGGTCATCCTTTCATAGATAAAACCTCTTCCTGGAACCTAATCTTCCTGATTACACTCAATGTAAATATTAGATCCCAGTTTGGGTTGCCATTAGCCATCAAAACCATTTAGGGGCCTAGATGCTCTTTTAGATATTTTAAGTCTTACAAAGCATGATTTCCCCCTCCTCCCCTCATACTTTCCTAAAAAATCTAAAAAATATCTCGAAACAAACAAATCTATATTATACTACTATAAAAGATAAATTTAGCGAAATTCAAGCAATCCTAGTCATCAATGCAATCAGCAATCCTAGTCATCAATGCAATCAGATCCGATAGTTTCTGACTTAAGCTGGATCTTTGTAATTATCTTATAATTATATATTTAAGAGAAAGTTAAGAAGAGTCAATCATCATATAATCCTCTATTCTATTTCCTCCTCTCCACAAATTCCTCACGTTAATGACCAATATAGACATCATGCTCTGGTAGATATTTGGATAGTACGTAGTTCGTGTCATATATATCAATAAAACATGCATTGCATGTGCTCAATTACTATTAACTTTAAAAACCTGCATAAATTCTCTAACAAATTAAATTAAAAGAAAGTATGTAAAAATTAAATTTAAAGAAAACCACTAACCAATTAACTTAAGCATGGTAGAGCATTACGTGGACCTTAGAGAAGCTTGATTGTGCATGGCGCGTACCAAGCTAGGGATGGCAACGTGGATCTTCCCCTAGGTAGAGCTGGAACGGACACCATCGTGAGACAGAAAATCCCCTGTTCCCCGTCCTTGACCTCAGCCAGGGCCAACGTTCCACATTGCCTATACCTACGAGGACCTGTGCCCACGAAAATGTCTCATTTTAGGTTGGATAGCAACAGTCAAACTTAAATCATGCCATCAAATTAGGGACAACAATATTGCAAAGATTCGTACCTCCACATATACTGTATTAACTAGTTTGTAAAACACCGTACTTAAAAAATACAAGTTTTTTCTCCGGGTCACGCTGAAGATGGGACGGTGAATGGGTTAGATTTTGCTTGTCAGTCTTCCTACGAGGCATAAAGCTCTCCGTCAGATAAGTATGAATAGAAAACTCGAAACTCGCGAGTTTAATGAGTACTCGATAGGTCGACTTGACTCGACTAGAACTCGTGTCTTAACGAGTCAAACTAAGAATGCTTTTCAACTCGTTAAGTTAACGAGCTTAATAAGTACTCGTTAAACTTGTTTGGCTCATAGAAAACCCTAATCTAGCAAATCATCCCTTCAAGCTTGCGGATTTATAGTCTCACGGATCTATAACTATGACTTGGCTACTTAAGCATATTTTAGCTTTATATTCATTTTGTTAAAACTTGTGATGATATTTGATCTAGTCAAAGTATAAATGCTCATAAACTATATACATATTCTAATGTTTACATATGTAACGAGCTTAATAAGCTTAAAAAGTCAATTCAAGCTTTTAATGAGCCGAGCTGAGTTAGATTTCCAACTTGTTAAGATTAATGAGTGTAGCGAATTAGAAACTAAAAAAATTCGAGTCGAGTTTGATTGGTTATCCACCTCGTCCGTCAGGGAACGGGGCTATTGCCATCTGTAGACGGAGCCGAGGACCTGAAGCAGGCCAAGCCCGACAAACGACAACCCGACGCGTTGGATTTACGGGCATTCAACTGGTTGACAGCTGATTTATGCAACTTCGGTTCCAAATCACCGCTCCAAATCCTAACGAAACAGCAGCAGGCTCCAAAAAACTGAGGGCTGCTGAAGCGGAGGTTCCAAAGCCCAAACCAAAACCCCTCCCTCTCCCCCATGCCCTCCTACCAAAGCAGCAGCCTCGTTCCTATCGCCAACTACTCCTCAATTCAAAGCACACCCACCTCGCATCGCATCGCATCCCACTCCGCTCTCCTCCTCCCACCTCTCCTCGCGGCGCCAACCAATGGAAACCGCCGGGCCGTGTCCGTGTCCAGATCCGCCTGCCGCGCCCTCCCGAGCCGCGTCGCGGTCCCCGGCCGGGCGCTGCCGCCGCTCTCTGCCGCGGGGGCAGCGGCCCTGCCCCGGCGGCTCCTCGTCGCGCGCCGCGCGGCTGGTGACGACAAGGTGTCGGCGCCGGCTGCGCAGGAGGCGCTCCCCATCGAGAAAAGTTGGTCCCTTCCTTCCTTTCCATGACCCGTCTGCTCTCTTCGGGTGGTTTGCTGGGTTTGGGGATCCTGTAGTAAGCGTCTGTCTGATTGTTGGGGTGTGGGTGCTTGCAGGGTTCGCTCCCTTCCCGAGCGTCATGGACATCAACCAGATCCGCGAGATCCTGCCTCACAGGTGAGCCACTGACTGACTTGCTGCTATTGCTGAATAATTGTTGTTGGCTTGCATTTGCATACGAATTTCGGTCTATACGCACTTGATTGGACTCGCCTGCAAGATGATGGCACTTGGTACTGTTGTAACTGGTAATGCTGCCTGAATTACATATGGGGACCCTAGAGCTAATGCCAGAACTCCCTCAAAAGAATTGATAGTGGACAAAAATAAGCTTAAAATTGAGCTCATTGAGAGGCACACGTAGCGCCCGAGTTGCAGTTCTTGATAAGGGACTTGGTTCGTGTTGTTATGCTTGCAATCCGTGGCAACGACCTATCGGGAAGGATAAAATTTAATGGGTATCCAGAAGTTAGAATGAAATCATCACGGTCCTTTTACTGTTGAAAAGAGTAACACCACGGATCTTTGTATTCGTGGTAGCTTCAGTGTTGAGATTTATGTGCATTCCCATTGATCCGACCTGGGGAATAAAGACATTGTTGTGCGAAATATGATAAACCTAATTGAATATTATGCTAGTAATACTACTCCCCTGTCATCACAAAATGACATCATAGACATCGGCATGGTTTCCATAAACAACTTTGACATAAATCCTAATGAGATTGTAGTACCTTTTTCAAGACAAATCTTCTCATATAATATTAATATGGCTAATCTATGTATTCAGAAAGATATAGTTGGCCAAAGTTAAAATTTGTTTGACTGCATGCATTCTAGCATGCATCTTGGGTATACTTAGGCTTGACTATGTCAATATTAGTGCGTAAGGGTAAAAGCATTATATTATTGTGGGCCTGCTACGTAAGATGAAAGATACTTGATCATGAGTATGCAATTATTACTCACTTTCTAACTTCCCATGAATTTGAATGTGCATGTTAGGTTCCCATTCCTTTTGGTTGATAGAGTGATCGAGTACAAGGCAGGAGAATACGCAGTTGGGATCAAGAATGTCACGATAAACGATAACTTCTTTCCTGGGCATTTCCCAGAGCGACCCATAATGCCTGGTGTTCTCATGGTTGAGGTATGCAATTCACTCTATTTCCATCCGTATATAGTCTAATCATCTTGTTTAATCTCTGGATATGACTGTTTCTTGAGGGTAATTATATTGTATTTACATCACGCATTGAGATTCCAGTCCATTTGTGGTCGAACAAAGGACTGCTTCTGCAATTAAATTCAGCTTTACCTCATTCTATCGTAGTTCCTTGCTTCTTGCTGTCAAAGTATAGCATTGGTATGTCATAATCATAACTTATGCATTTCTGAGTTACAACAGTTTTTCTTTTCTTTTCTTTTCTGAAATGTTCAGATGTGTATACGTTATGTCCAACTCAATGAAACCACTGCCATTTTGTCGTCATTTTACTACATATATTAGGTTTGTGTAACTCAATGAGTAATATGTTTGTTTTCCATAATCTTTTTCTCTTTCACTCTGCCGCAGAAGAATTTTTTTTTCTAAAGAGTTTTCAGACACAAATTTCCTACAATGAACCATAACTTCGTGACCTGTAGCAACTGATATGTTCTCTAATAGCTAAAGCTTTAGTGATCTATATGGCTGATGTCTGCTTCATATTCCGATCTGAATCAATTCTTCTGCTTAAAGTCCCCCAACCTGCTGGTTCATATTGTTGTCTCGAAAGGTGTATTTTGCTGAGCCGAGCACATGGATGGGTCTTCCATAGCTATTTATGAAAGTTTAGTATTGTTGTTCTAGCATCAAATAGACAGGCTCCTTAATTGCCCTCACACGAGTACCTCTTTTTATACATTTATGCGCAGGCTATGGCCCAGGTCGGAGGTATTGTGATGTTGCAACCTGAAGTTGGTGGATCCCAAGATAACTTCTTTTTGCAGGGATTGATAAAGTGAGGTTCCGGAAGCCAGTGATTGCTGGTGATACCTTGGTCATGAGAATGACCCTAACCAAGTTCCAGAAGAGATTTGGACTTGCAAAGATGGAAGGAAAAGCTTATGTGGGTGGTGACCTAGTATGTGAGGGAGAGTTCCTCCTGGTTAGCGCGAGCGGGTAGCGCAAAGAGACCTAGTAACGCGTGGTTCTCTCGTGAGAATTGAGTTGTGAACTGAACTTACAGCATGTGAGGCAATCTATTACATCAAGTTTAGATGTCCAATGCACCATATCTGCTTAATTTTTCCTTTTCCCGGGCTGAATCGTGCTATTTTGCTGTTGTAATACAGGAATGTGATATCTTCCATAGTTGTTTTGATGGAATAAACTATGCTTATTCGATTGTGCTTCGTCGAGTTTCTATCTGCATTGCAGCACGGTGGGGATCAATTTCTTTTCATTTCTGTTGTATTTATGGCATGTCGGGCGAAGCACTTCCATTGAAATTTCCTGTAGTAATACAATATTTAGTTTCGTAAGGTAGCGTATTGACAGTTTTTTTAAAACCAAAATTATGGAGAGTTAGTATGACGCAATGCAACCTTTCGAGAAGCTATTAAGAGCAGTTCGTGCTGTGTATCCCTTCTTTAGTCTAATAAGTCCAATAAAATCCCCTAGTTTGTGCCCCCAAATCCAGTCCCTCACTCAAATACGGTCATGCAAGGTTCGCTCTCTTCGAAGCTGACAGTGATGCAACCTATAATCTTTGGCTGTCAGCTGCTCCCTGTCCTGTGTGCTGGCGCTGGTGCTCAAAAAAGGCATGCAAAGAACCATGGCGCCACCAGATGGATTTCCCAAGAAGGGTGACATGCTCTTCAATCAGGTTTTCGATGGCCGGTTCAACCTCCACCTCAGGAGGCCAAAATTCTGGTCTATGGCCTTGGTGGGCGTACGGCGGTCTTGCCGTCGGTGCATCCAACCTTCACAAAGAGGTTGCCTTCGTGTCTGCCGTCGCATGTGCTTCCTCGATACCTGTGGTATCTCTAGATCCTTCCCTTGCCGGTGGAAGAGCTACTCCAAGATCATGTGCCCTGGCATGTGTCAACTTCCTCCTGCTCTCTGGCGAGCGAGACAGGAGGCAGTCTGCTTTGTCATGGAAGCGATCAAGCTCCTTGCCGGCGATGGCGTCTGGCGGCGACGCCGTTATTTTCGTCAGGGTTCGCCTTCCGACGCGTGGTGAGACGTGTATCGAAGGGCAAGATTGGAATTTTCATATGTGTCTTGTGCTTTAAGTGGCGGAGTTTCGACTACGTTAGTAGGCCATTGGGCCCCACTTTTCTTTAACCAATATCGTGGGATAAAGTTTTCAGAAAAGATAGATTTATGGTAATTCCGTTGCTTTGAGTTGCTTTTAAATAATTGGGTGTGTATCTGCCCATGTTTTGTTAATCAAGATACAAACGGATATTATTTTAAGTTCTAGAACATAAGAGATTAAAGGTTAGAGGACAATCATTTGGATAACATAAATTCTTCTATTTTCCTTTACACAAAGCATTTATCTATGTTTCATTTGATGTATCGAGCTAACCTTAATAGACCTTCGATAACTCATTTTCCACATCCGTTTAAAAAGTAAGCACAACATAATAAAAAATTATTTTTGCTTCTGACAGTTAGATTATTTATCGTCTATCATCTTGATCACATCGCTCGCTCACTCTCCATTATTGATCCGCTTGAGCTGTTCACCATTCCGAGCAAAGGCGCAGATCGACTGCTAGCATCAGTACTTCTAACTTCCAAGTGGGGATAATTGTTTCTCGATCCTTATGCTGACAACAGCTCTCACCTGAATTATCATACGAATTTCTAGAACAGGTTATCGTGATGTGTTTTAAAGGCTACATTAATTTACCTAAGAACAACTAGTGTTATGTCAGTCATTAACGACGGAGCTTGCCCGCGGCAGTCTCGGGCGCCCCTGAGCCCCCAACCCAAAGTAAAATTTCAGGCTAGCACTGGACATGCATTGCTATTTCCCCTCAAATCTTGTGTTGCAGCTCTGCCATTGTCGGTCTTTGTTAAGAACAGCGTAATACGTTTATCTCGGACTATGGGTTTGAAATTTGTGTTTCAAATGGTTATATTTGTTCTGACCAGCATATTATATATTTTATCCATTCAAAAATATAAGGTGTAATGTAATTGTCTAAGTTCAATATGTGATAAACAATTAATTTAATCACAGGTAGATCATTTTACATAAAATTGATATCATTGGATTCATATTCAGAAGCAATTTTTTATGATTATAAGTTACTAGCTATTAGTAAAATATTGTATAACAAATTTATGATCTTAGTCTTAGATAATCAATAAACACCTTATATTTCGATGGAGTATTATACTGGGAATTACATGATTTTCATGTATTGTACATCAAATTTCGGATTGCCGACCGAATACTGAGCTTTATCTGTTATGATGTTTTCTCCTATAAAAGTCACATTCGGTGGTGATGGTCAGTCAACACAAAAATTATTAGTTATAAACTCTATTGCAGACCATCTCACTGTACGTGTTTCTTTTTTCAACCCGATGAGTAATTAAGTGAGTCGGTGTGATATGCAAATGATGGCAGCAACATGTCCCATGCAGTGTGCAAATAGTTGGAATTTGATTTCAACCGCTTTGCAACCATCCAACAAAACGAATAAAACAAAAGGACCAAACTGGGTAGCCATATGTGACATCTAGTTGTAGTGTACGACGGTTATCCCATATTGTCTATTCAAAAATAAATTTATTAGAATAGCTAGGCACGCTCCAACAATCTAGTCTAGTATTTTACATGTCATGCACTCTAATCCAAAAAAGATGACATCGTAGATTCTCTTAGATCCAAAATTTGAATATGCAATAGCGCTTAAATTGTTAACCTGATTCGTGATCCGTTTGTACTATTGAGTTCGTCGCGACGTAGGATTCAAAAGTAAACCCAACTTGACTAGTCCGAGCAATGTTTTTAGTAAGTTGTTATCATGTCATAATATGCTAGTTATCAGATTACTATTGAAGTGTTATCAGGTAATATAAAAGTGCATATCAAATTACCATCCATAATCACAACAGACAAAAATTGTAGTGATACACAAATGACTCATGAAGTGTCACGCACATGTGAGAAACAAAACAAATAAAGTTTAATGGTTACAATGATTTTACCGTCTCAGTTACTATGTCAGCGTGTATGAACTTATCAGGATTACTGACCTGGTTACTATCTAGCAATTTTATCTGGATGTTTCTATTGGACGATGATTAGAAAATTATTGTGATGTTATTAGTTTAATTTTTTCCTACTTACCGGCTTGTTTAGTGTTGTTATAAATTTATTTGTGATTACTTATCACGTTTTAAGTGCTGTTATAAGTTTATTTGTGTCTACGTACGAGAAGCAGACGATCCACCATAATATTGTTATAGTTATCACGTTAGCTTGTTAGTTCAAAAATCCAATAAAAACTTATGAAAAAGATCATAAACTAATAACTCGAAAAAATATTGCACATGAGCTTGCGCAATACTTTTTTTTTGAAACTTAAACATATTATTACTTAAAGGCAAGTAACTGACAGAAGTGTGCAAGAATGCACACTGAGGTTTTGCAGAGAAGCCTTCACAGGACATCTATCTCTGTCATGTTTGCTTCCTGCACAAGAGAAAATACAAGAGGAAACATTTGAAAATCTGAAACCTTCTTGTGCTTCTTTGTGTGCCAAGCTATTGTACTTCCTGTCGATCTTGTAAATTCTTGTAGCTTGTTCATCTGTGAGTTCCAGAAAACGGTTGAGATTCCTCTTGATCGACCAGTGCCCAGGAAATTTTTGAGAGTGCCTTTCCTGCATGGCTTGCATCAATGTTTGGTTGTCTGTAAGAAAGTTGCAATCTTGAAGCTCTAGGTTCCTAGCAATGTTCCCCCCAACTCCAGAGCTGCAGCTTCAGCCTACAAAACCGAAAGTGCCGTTGTTGCCGCTGAGATGTAGATTAGATCTTGGTGATTCTGATGAAGTATGTTAATAACCACTCCCAGTCCCGTATGCCTTAGAGGACCTGCAAAAGATTGTGAAACAACAGAAGAAGAAGCATTCCAAGCAGCATCCGTGAATACATTTGGCCCCCTCCTAATTCGTTCCCTGAAAATATTAGAAGAAGTTGGCGAAGGCACCGTATTGTGCTGAACTTGGACAGCTTCACCCCTTGTTGTAGCTACCTGCACTTGTTCCCCTAGCAAAGCTTTAGCTCCATGTAAAACCTGCATAATTTTCCAATCTTTGGCATTGAAAAGTTTATCATTCCTTGCTTTCCATATGTTCCAGAGAATTAAGAACACATGCGCCAAACAATCTTGGCCTGCATATGCACTAAAAATATACGCAATGGCCTCCGATATAGAACTTCGTTGTTGTGTGAAGAGACCATCCACCCGAAGACCTAAAGGAGAAACAAACCAAACCATTCTAACAAAATCACATTTGAAAAAAAGATGTATATCGTCCTCTTCTTCTCCACATCTTGCACAAAAAGGTAGAATATGTCTGGATCTAGCTGAAGCTCTTTTTCCTGTAGGAATGGCTTGTTTGAGTAATCTCCAAACAAAAGTTTGGACTCTGGGAGGCATTGCTTTGTCCTTCCAAGCCGCCATGATGATGTTCCTTATGCTTCCTGTAAAAGAGACTTGTCGAACATTGGGATTAATATGAACAGGTTTCTTATAGTTTCTATATGCACTCTTAGAAGTGCATATACCCGTCGGCGTGTGCTTCCAAATAATTGTGTCATCATTGTTAAGAATATCAACTGAAGTCTGACAGACTTGATTTGCATTGTCAGCACCAAAAAGAAGAGTAAGCAAATCAAGATTCCATCTTTTTGTATTAGGAAGCCATAAATCTGAAATAGTTTGGGGATAAACAAAGCCAGGAGGTTGAATATTAAGAATATTGTGAATATTATTCCAGAAAGGGCACCAAGGGTTATTCCAAATATTTGTGTTTCCCTTATCAATGTGCATAATACAGGATTTAAGTAGATCATTTTTCACTTTGGAGATGGAACTCCAGAAGGCAGACTTAGGTACATAATTTGAAGAACACCAAAAAGAAGTAGCAGGAAAGTATTTGGCCTTCAATACCTTGGAGGTGAAGTCAAGAGGATTCGAAATTATGCACCAAGCTGCAGTTGTTAATAAAGCTTTGTTGACAGTATCCAAGTCTCTTATTCCTAAACCGCCTTCATTTGTAGGTTTACAGATTTCAGACCAAGCTTTTAGATACAAAGGTTTAGTTGTACTTTTTTGCTGAACTCCAGTCCACCAGAAATCTCTAATAACTGCATTCATCTTAGCCAGCATTTTCTTAGTAAACAAAATATTTTGCATATAATAAACTAGAATGGAGGCAAAAACAGACTTGATCAAAACAAGACGACCAGCATGAGATAGCTTATTAGCTTTGTAGTTAGAGAGTTTTGCTTTAATTTATGTAGAATAAAAGAGTAAGCATCAGAACGTTTTCTTGCAGGCATAATCAAAGGATGACCTAAATGAATAGAATTTAAATCCATGTCTTGCACCGGGAAAAGGCTTTTAATGATTAGTTTTTGAGCATGAGTCACATGTTTACTAAAAAATACAGAAGACTTACCCCAATTTGGCGCTTGACCCGACAGCTGACAGAAATGTTGTAAAGTTCTTTTAATTGTGTATGCATCCTCTGAATTTGCTTGTCCACACACAACAAGGTCGTCAGCAAACATGAGCGAATGTATTGTAGGACTTCCTGGACCAAGAGTAATACCCTGCAAATGTTGTCTATCCAAGTCTTCTTGAAGTGTAGCAGCCAACTCATTAATAGCAATAACAAAGAGATAGGGAGAGAGAGGGCAGCCCTGTCTAATACCTCTTTCAGCTTTAAACTTTCCATTAATTTGACCATTGATTATAATAGAGAAAGTAGCATTGGAAATGCAAGCTTTAACAAGATTAGTGAAGTTTTCATTGAAACCTTGCTTCAGTAAAGCATTTATAACAAAATCCCAATCTAGTCTATCAAAAGCCTTTTAATCATGAAAGCTTGTTGATGCCAAGAATGAGATTAAAGGAGTGAGTAATTTCTTGACCTAGAATAATATTGTTGGCTATTCTACGCCCTTTAATAAAAGCTTGCTGGGTTTCAATAATTTTATTAGGGAGGTGATTTTTAATACGATTAGCAAGAGATTTGGAAATGATTTTATAAATAACATTGCAAAGACTTATCGGCCTAAAATCTTGAAGGTTAACAGGAGCAGGCTTTTTAGGGATTAGGGTGATACAGGTTTCATTTAAAGGAGTAGGAATTGTACCTCGATTGTAAAAATCAACAACTAACCTGGTAACATCATCTCCTATCCAACTCCATGCTGCTTTATAAAAGGCCACATTTAAACCGTCAGGGCCTGGTGAGGCTTCGCTCTTCATTTCCTTCAGAATTTCCCAGATTTCCTGCTTTGACGGTATAGAATTTGTATATTCATCTTGAATTTGATCAGTTGCCTCCTGGAAAACTTGATCTCTATTTGGCCTACTATTATTAGAAAACAGTTGTTTATAGTGATCAATAAAACAAGCCGCAATCTGCTCAGGATTAAAAGAGATATCTCCATCTGGTTTTCTAATAGAAGTAATTCTATTTTTTCTCCTCCTCTTTTGAGCAGCTATATGGAAAAATTTAGTATTCTTATCTCCAGCAGTGCACCAGTGCTTCTTAGCTCTTTGCTTATGGAATTGGGTTAACTGAGTCATGGTTTGTTCATAGTCATAAATTAACTGACCTTCTTTTACCTGATCGTGAGCCACAAAAGACCAATAGTTCCTATATGCTAGAAATACCCTGCTATATGTCAAAAAGCCTTGTTTTGAGAGATGACACATGATAGACACAGCTGGTTGTGTAAATTATGCAGAAATACTGCGCACACACTACAGCTGATACTGTGCACACACTGTAGTAGGCACTGTGCATATATTGTACCCACACTGTTGCATACGGTGCCTCTCCTACAAGCCTCTATCGAATAGACTACATTGCATGCAAGCAGATTGGATGTCTTGCGCCGTAGGTAAGAGTGTGGGAACGTGTGCTAATTAGAATTTCCGCACAAAAAAGTCACCATAGCACGACGCCATTCTTCCTATTTATGGCCACCCGATCAAAGAATCGAACGCACGAGGTTAATCGCTACAGGGAAACTACAGGGTTCGCTGGTGATACCAGTTCGGTATCGGCTGTTAATCTCATCATCAAAATGTTACGATCTGTCCAACAAATATCTACAGGAGTGACCGCGTGGAACAAGTGGTTAGCAATCTCAATCAATTGAAAAAAAAATCTACAGTAATGAAGCTTTTGTCCAGTAGCTTCACCAACATTGGCCATTCGATACAGCCATATTTTCATGAGAATTGATGTATGGTTAGCATACATGCTTTGCAATTAGTACTTCCTAAGTCTAGCCAAACATCACACGTGTCTAAGAGTCAACAGCGAAATCCACTGTATATTGTGAGAAGCACTTATTCCATGGACTCCTCGCAGAAAAAAGAAATAGAAAAAACACCAACTGCATTCTGATATTGTGTTATCTGCACTCCAAATACAAGACAAGCCAATCAAAATTGGATTGAATTTAGGGTGCGCTATCAAATTCGTACTCCATTTTTTCTTCAGTCTTCACAACTACAGGACTGAGATCTTGCGTACACGCCCATGCATGCTGCATCACATTCATACGGTATGCAATGTGGCCACCAAGAATCGCATGAGGCGCATACATAAGCCATTTCCCCTGGTTTTCAGCTGCCAAGCAAGCTCAAACCAGCACGGCTTGCGGTTGCGCAGAGGCTCCGTGCTCGAAAGCGCAAAGAACTCATCAGTTCCATGTGATCACCCAGGGGATAAATAAAGCCAATCTCCATTGATGCTGCTAGTCTGACCGGATCGATGCACAGCATTCTCTTCGCTTCACGTCATATGATCCTGAAACTGCAGTTCATTCAGTGTGGGTGGTCGATGCGCCTGATTTTCTGATGAATTCCTCGCACCGTTGACCGACGATAATGGTACCTGGGAACAAGTGGAAGGGACAGCTTTTGTAAGTGCTGCTCTTTTATGTGAGTGTTCGTTTATGTGACGCATTTCCTTCTTTCAAGAAGCTAGAATCAAGCAGTGCATGAGGAAAAAATAATTGCTTGGAGTGATCCATATGCACTTTTCGTCATCGTAGATTTGTAGACAAAAATCACATCTTAAAATGTAGTGAGTTCAGAAAGGATACAGGTGTCAACAAAATATTTCAAAAATGTGAAGGGCACGTGTCAATAAAATATTTAAAAGATGAAGGATACAGAAAGAAGCCTTTATCTGGTTTTGGTATGGAAAAAGAGCTGATAAATGTTCTAGAATACTAATGAGATCAGAAAGTATACGTGACAACTACATCAAATGGAGTGATATTACTATGATCAGAAAATAGCTAACTATATCATTTATTCTATGCACGCAAGCAGACAGCCCTGTGGAACTGAGTAGCCTTGCTGCACGGACAAGCTGGCAAAAACCTCAAAGAGTAAAAGAGAGGACCCTCCTTTTGCCATCAGGTAAGACTTAATAGTGGCAGAAGAATTTTGTTTCTGTGCTGTAAAAATGTGGAAGCTCAAGATCGCCGAGGGCGGACCATGGCTCAAGAGTGGCAACAATCACATCGGAAGAGAAACATGGGAGTTTGACCAAAACATTGGATCAAGTGAAGAGCGGGAGGCAGTTGACGCTGCACGGGTCGAATTCGAGAAGAATAGGTTCAGGACGAGACACAGCTCTGATGCTTTGGCTCGCATGCAGGTAAAATGAAAAAAAAACCTAAAGATCTTGATATGCAACTAGTATCAGATTCAACTGAATATTTGAAGCATTATAAGATGGAAGTGTGAAATTAATGGTAAAAGATGGAACTAGTTGTACTAAAGTAAATAGCAAAGATGTTTCGAAAAAAGTAAATAGCAAAGATAACGGCACAACAATCTGCTGCCTTTCAAGAACATCTGAAGTTTTATTTTGCAGTTAGCAAAGGAGAACAACTTCAATCTTGATCTACAGAAATCGAAAGATGTAGCTAGTGTCGATATCGACATACCTACAGTCTCAGAGATACTGATAAGGGCGCTCAGTTACTTCTCAGCCATACAAGCACATGATGGGCACTGGCCAGGAGATTTTCCAGGGCCGTTGTTTACCACAGCAACCATGGTAAGATACATCATGAGCTTGATATTTCTTGATATTATCAGCAAGTTATACACACCATTTAGTTGGCCATGCACCCTATATTGTTTCCATCTATTCACTTCGACAGGACATTCTTATGTTAATTGCTTCCTACTGCAGATCATAGTTTTGTATGTCACAGAGTCATTAGGTATTACACTATCATCAGAACATCGCAAGGAGATCTGTCGTTACCTGTACAACCGTCAGGTAAGGCTGCATGATTGCCAATGGGTAACTAGAAAGTAGTACAACTCATTCTAAATTTTCCATGATATATTGACTAAAACTGTTAATCTGGAAGTCAAAACAAGTTGCTATTAGGTGCATGATGTTACCCTGTAGCTCTGTCACTTCGTAATTTTCAGTTCGTATTTTTTTTCTTCCTCTGGATAAATGTTGCATGATGATGCAATCTAGCCCTGTACCGTATCACCCATTTTTTTCTAATAAAATGCAAGGTAGGGGTTGCACCCCTCCTGTTCATTCAAAAAAAAAGTTATAGATAAGAAAACATTTCGATAAGATGTGGAAAGGACTTACCCAAGTTTTTGTACCAGAATATAGATGGAGGATGGGGACTACATGCGGAAGGTGAAAGCTCCATGCTCAGCTCGGCTCTCAACTATACTGCTCTAAGATTACTTTGTGAGAGTGTTGATGATGGACCAGATATGTCCATGGAAAAAGCAAGAAAATGGATACATGACCATGGTGGTGCAACAATGATACCGATCTTGGGAAAAGTGTGGCTCTCGGTAACAATCCTCGGTTTTATCCTCCTTGTACCCCAAAAGTTTTTCAGCAAGTAGCTTGATTCAGCAAACGTTTCACCACTTCACCTATCTAGCCTAAATTAATATGTTTGGCTCCATAATCCTCGAACGACCTTCAGACATACAATGATCTATCGTGCAGCCAACGAGGTGTTTAAAACATAAAATTGGAAGCAAAGTTTTCATAAGCACCAAAGTAATTCTTACAAGTCTGAGATTGCATTCTTTCAGTTATGCAGAATTCAACCAGAATAAATTTTTGCCAACAACTATTTATGTTGAACCAAAGCGCAACTAAACTGTAAGCCTGATCCTGCAGGTGCTTGGAGTTTTTGAATGGTCAGGTGTAAATCCTATCCCCCCAGAATTTTTCCTTCTTCCATCCTTGGTTCCTATACAACCAGGTATGTTTTCTTCGCTGGTATGTTAAGTGTTTAACCTTGTTAGTACAATTACTTGGTTATTGAGCATTGGGTATGAAGAGAATTATGTATGAACCATGTTAATAAGAACTTTCTATTTTCTGAGATCAAGTTGTTTTTCAAATGCAGGACGTTTGTGGAGTCACTTCAGAATGGCTTTCATTCCCATGTCCTATTTATATGGCAAGAAGTTTGTCGGCCCTATAACAAAATTGGTTTTATCATTAAGGGAAGAGCTACATATTCATCCCTACAAAAAGATTAACTGGAAGCAAGCACGCAGATTATGTGCAAAGGTCAGTCCACTGACTGTCTACACTCTACTTTTTGCGAGCAAATATAACATATTTTCTGCAAGTATTCTACATGATTTAAGATGAATGCAATATAGAAATTTAGATATAAATGACATAACATATTGATTTCATATATAGAGGTCTAGATCTGTCAGACATACCATATAGTTGCTAATATGTGCTTGCAATATTCACATGCTTTTGGTATTTTGATGTCCTGTTATTTTCTATCTTCTAATGTAAACAATGTTTTTTTTTGAGAAGACACCATGCCCCAGTAACTAGAATCAACTATCAGTATTCTTTTTCATATGTTCAATTTTTAAGAATCGGTAACAACAGATTATGAATCAA
Source organism: Stipa capillata (assembly GCA_019208055.1). Lineage (NCBI taxonomy): Eukaryota > Viridiplantae > Streptophyta > Magnoliopsida > Poales > Poaceae > Stipa > Stipa capillata. Next base: position 19,684 of record JAGXJF010004761.1, on the reverse strand, counting down.
ATGCAGGAAGACGCCTATCATCCACATACCTGGCTGCAAGAGTGCCTGTCCGATTGCCTTTACAGTTTTGGTGAACCTTTTCTGGCGCGTTGGCCAGTGTCCTACATGAGAAGAAAAGCTCTACGACAAATTGCTGAGTTCTTGAAATATGAAGATGAGAATTCACAGTATATCTGCATTGGTGCTGCGCAGAAGGTAAGACTTGTATGCCTTCTCGTGCATAAGAACAGTCTTAGAAATACTCTTGCCTTAATGGACATTTTAAATTCTAGCATATGAACTGTAAATGAACATTATTTCCTTACAGAGAATAAATATTACAGGCATTATCCATGTTATGCTGTTGGATTGAAAATCCCAATTCAGATGCATTCAAGCATCATTTGGCTAGAGTTGCTGATTTCCTATGGATCGGTGAAGATGGCATGAAAGTGCGGGTAAATTTTACATGCTTTATAACCCCTGTTTCTGTAAGACAGAATATAATACCCTTGCATTTATGCATCTGAGTCAAATTGAAATGTGTGCTCAAACTGATATTACATGTCATTGTTCATTCAAAGGTATGTGCAGGTCAATTATGGGATGTTGCTTTCGCAGTCCAAGCAATATTAGCATGTAGCGTTGCAGAGGAATTTGGAAGTACTCTCAAGAAAGCACATCAATTCATAAAAGCTTCCCAGGTATTATTTTCCAGAATTGAAGCTTTATTAGTTATATTTCTCTTGACTTATTTCTTAACTCTACTAACTTAAATTTTAAGATTGTGGACAATCCTTCTGGTGACTTCAGCAGAAAGTACCGTCATATATCTAAAGGAGGATGGGCCTTCCAGGTTGCAGATCAGGGTTGGCAGGTTTCAGATTGCACAGCAGAAGCTCTTAAGGTGTGATATCAAAATTAAGCATGCAAAAAAGCGAACAGGAAATTAGAACTACTTGGTGCAGATATGAGTGGAGCTAAGTCTATTTTCGCATTACTCATGTATCTAGGTTTATTTCGTTCCAATTCGATATGCTAGAAACTAAAATGAAAACGAGGAAAAAATATATGTGTCACAATCTTCACCCATCGCACCATCATCTGCCGCTAATGTTCTTTTATCTCACACCATTAACCGACCCAAACCATACATGGAAAATAGAAAATAGACCTATTGCTACAAAGTAATGCATTTCCATTTGTTTCAGCCTTTCAGGCTTTTGCATTTCTTTGGTTTCAGGCTTTGTTACTGCTGTCAAAGTTTTCATCAGATATTGTGGGTAATCAGATGGAAGCCTGCCGCTTCCATGATGCAGTGAATGTATTATTATCTTTACAGGTATGGAACACACGTTTTTACTTCAGATTCCATCTATGTATTAGACAGGGACATGTCCATTAAAGCAATATAAATACTTCGACCGTTCCGAAATATGGGGCGTAGTTTGACTGTTCAAGTTCAAGCTTTGACCAACAATTAACCCAATAATATATAGGCTATGTCACACAAATATGATATCATTGGATTCATATTCAAAAATATTTTCTTATAATTGTGATTTTGCAACTATTAACAAAACATTGTACAAGAAATTTGCTGTCAAAATTCAAATTTGGATGGTCAAAGTACGCCCTATGGAGAGTAGCAAATAATTGCCACAGTAGAGTTTGGTAAATGATAATATTTCTGTCTGATGCTAATCAGTAATTCAGCACTAAAGCCATGTGAATGATAACAAAAGACAGATTCAGTGTGAGCAGTTTTTACTCGTATGCACATGATTCTGATATGCTTCTAGCAATTTTCGCAAACTGCAAAGTTGCAGCAGAAGAAATATGGCAATTTTGAATGGCGGACCATATTGAACTTATTGAAACCAAGAGCGAAAGCTTGCTTGCTTCAAGTACATATCAAAAACGAGAAATGAATAACCCTCAACTTTTGAGTTTTAGTAGCTGTGCAAAGATAGACGTTGAGTTGACTAATAGCATTTTGGTTCATGGAACAGTTATTACAGTTCTATTACAATACAACTAATGTCAAGCTTAGCAGAGAGCAACAATGATTTTACACTGAGTTCTATGCAGAATCCTAATGGTGGCTATGGAACTTGGGAGCTAGCTCGTACATATCCATGGATGGAGGCAAGTTTCCAGTTAACACCTGCACTGCGTGCTATTATTAGTTGAAATTTAAGTAATTCAATTTAACACCTACACTGCGTGCTATTATGGTCAAAAGATTTCTGAAAGCAACTAACGGAGTTTCTGACTTGGGGAGTATAGTAAGTGAACCATAATGCATTTGGTGTTTATATTCACAATCACAAAGCATACTTGGCAAGATGGGGCTGTCACACGGAAGGAGAGCATATATGTTTACTTGTCAGTTTTGGGATGAAGAAATTTTAACATATGGATTCACAGTTATTCTGCATGAATAATTATAGATATGTAACAAAAAATTCAAGATGCTATTAAGGGGCATACAAAGATGATGGTGATATCGATCTAGAGCTGCTAACAATCAAGACTTCCAGTATGAAACAATAAGTTGGTAAATAATTACCAAAACATTCTCTGGCCAAATTTAAAAGACAATGCTATTGAGGCAAATTACCTAGCATACTTATATAGAACAGAGTATCACAGAGCATATCAGTAACTAACTGTACACATTTAGATCATCAGGTAATGAGACTTTAAACCATTTTTTTTCCTTTTCAGATTTTCAACATGACGGAGATATATGCAGACATCATGGTGGAGCATCAGTAAGAATTCTACAACCTTTCTTAGCAATAGCTCTCGCATGTGACTCAATGTTTACACGCATACATACCACAGGTACGTCGAGTGCACCTCATCAGTCATCCAAGCATTGGCATTGTTTCGGGAAAAATACCCTGGCCATCGGAAAGATGAAATAGAACAATGCATCAGGAGAGCGACAGAATTCATTGAGAAGTTACAGAATGATGATGGCTCATGGTCAGTATACTAAAGCATGACTGAGAAAGTAGAAGTGCTAATTTAATCTATTAACAATTTTACAGTGTTATTAACTACGAAGGAGAAAGGTGTGTTGTTGACACACTGATACTGTTTGGTTTGCCCTTTAAGTTTTGACACTATAAAGCCTAAATCGAAGAAAAATTATGCATAAGACAGCCCAATAAAACTATTGATGCACCTTATCCTCAAAAACAGAATGGACAAGATATTTGGTAAGCCAACAACCAAGACATCAGCATGAGCGGGCTTCAAAATGCAGAGGTGAGAAAACAACGAGAAGGAGATAATGGTACACTATCCTAGCAAGACGTTTTACAAAGCATCAGTTGGTAGCCACACCATCAAAATATGCAGTATTTTATATAGCTAATGAAACTAGACCTTCTTTTTGGGGCCTGTTTGTTTGGCAGGCTTTTGGTTTTTTTAGACTTTGGCATCGAAGCCAAAAAAGCACCTATTTACCTGTTTTTTAGGTTTTTCGAAGCCAAAAGCCAAAAGCAGACAAATAGGTGCTTTTCTGGCTTCGAAGCCAAAGTCCAGAAGCAAAAAAAACCTAAACAAACAGGGCCTTAGATAATGGAAGATTTGCTCTCCCGGCCTCTGCATTCCACACAACCATAAATTTATTACAAAGTCATTACAAGAGTATCCCTAAATAGAGGATTAAAGGGTGAAAAGCTACATAATTTGGAAAATTCAAAAGTTACATAGCCTGTTATGCAAATGCCACCTGGTTAAATAAACAAATGGCACATACTGGATTTGTAGTAAATTTCTGCAACTTCATTTGATTAATTGAGAAATAGATAACCAAAGATTGATAATTTTTTTGCAGGTTTGGATCATGGGGTATTTGCTTCACATATGGTACATGGTTTGCTATAGAGGGCCTATCAGCAGTTGGACAGTGTTACGATAATAGCACCTTCATTCGGAAGGCTTGTAAGTTTCTATTATCAAAGCAGCTAAGGAATGGTGGATGGGGTGAGAGTCATCTTTCATCCAGAACCAAGGTAAACGTTCTGGAATGGTTTGTTATGTTGATGAACAGCAGTTGTCCACATCTTAGAGAAAATCATACATCCAGACAATGAAAACACTACTTGATGTTGCTTCAATATACCTTGAAACAAGTTAGAGGCAAACAGATTTTGCATTTTCTAAGAACTGGTAACCAATATTAACTTCATTAGGAACAGCAAGTATCAAAATTAAATTTAGAACCATATAATTACGAGCAAATTCAAACAACAGATGCAAAAAGTGAAATACATCCTGGTACTTCAAAAAGGCATATGCAGTTGCGAGGCAAGAAAATAATTTTTAACTACCATATATATTTCTAGTAACTTCATATATACCTTCAATAGAGGAAAATGCAAAAGTGAACATTTGCTAATCACAGGCCTTATGGCTTATGCACCTTTTACTTAAAGGGAAATTACAACATTATATTTGTGCTGAATATTTGTTTCATAGTTGCTATCTTGCCTTGCGCATCGTCAAATTGCAAGACTGATCACACATGTTATGTCAAAATCCTAAACAGGCATACACGAACCTAGATGGGGAGAAATCACATATAGTCAACACTGCATGGGCAATGTTGGCACTTATGAAAGCTGGACAGGTATTTACTTCTCTTTCTCTCCAAATATTTCACATGGTTAAATTCCAAAGAGGTACTATGGTGTTAATGCGCAGTACGGCCAATGCAGTTTGGCCCCAGAATAATTCAAACCAATCTATAGTATAACTTCAAGGTTCAGGTTCTAATTCAATTATGTTTTGAAGTATTGAATTAAATTCCAGCTTTTCTTCTAAGTTCAGGGGGAAAGAGATCCATCTCCTTTGCACAAAGCAGCAAGACTTATCATAAGCATGCAGCTTGGCGACGGTGACTTTCCACAGGAGGTAACTGCTACAATGTATAATGTGTTATACAGTTTGATTTGAAGTATACAGTTTTGATTTGAAGTCTTGAATTTTGACTTTTTTATGCTATACTAATATAATTTGTATATTATTATGTAGGAAATGATTGGAAGTTTCTTGAAAAATGGTCCCTTGTGTTATATGGCTTATCGCAATATATTTCCTATATGGGCTCTTGGGGAGTATCATAAATTAGTACTTCACTCTGAGTCCCAACCTTCTGGTATGAAGCAAGGAAATATTGCTCCCTCTGCTGGCAATGCTACTCTGCAAAACCCGGCAGGCTGAAAGAGTGACAGCTTGACTACTTGAAAAATCGGCAGGTTTTATATGTCTTCAAGTCAGCAACAAGAAGATGGTCCAGTGTAATTATAGGTGACGTGCATATCAAATGATAGAACAAAATTCTACCTTTGTAATAGACTCATTAATTTGTTGTATGGTTTTTGGCACTTTTACGAGATTCCTCGCAAGTTGTTGTACATTCCTTAGGTGTTATTTGCAAGACATATAAATCATTGTTACGACTGGAAGTTTAGGTCCAAGGTGGAATCCTAGTTCAGTCCCACAGCTTATTTTCTGGATGTCTGGTTTGCTTGTATATTCAAGCGTTCAGAGCCCTGCTAACTACCCTGGTTCATGTGCGCAGGCAGGTCTCTGATTGTCAACTCTTGACACTTGTTAGTTGACAATGTCTGAAGGGTGGAGAGCTGCTTCATGGTTGAGGGGAGAGAGGCCAATTTTTCTCAATATTCCACAGATTGTCATCCTTAATACGTACCCATTTTTCAACATCCTGTCAACTAAATAATACAGATCCCAACGTCTTAGCTGCTAAACGAACATCACGGCATTTCTCCACAATATATTTGCCAATTTTTGACAACTGTCCGTCCTTTTGGTCTTCATCTCTGAATGCATAACGAACAAATACTTGCATGTATTCATCAAAAGGAAGTTTTGCCGCATCATATGGCTGCAAGGTCTTCACCACCGATGCAACATTACAACTGAGCCGTGACTACAACCACACCTAATCTGACAGCAATGCGTAGCAGTGAGGAAAACATAGCAGGTTTCTTAGCTGTTTCCAATCACTAGTAAGTATTGCTTTTCCTGTAAAAGCCCCACGAAGTTTATTTTGTAGTGTTTGTAGACTCAGTTGTTTGTTGCTTTCAACTGTATCTGACTGGATTATGTCATCCAGTATCCTTTTTAGATCGAATACATTAGATACACAGGCCCATAAATTCTTCTGAAACTTCTTATCGATCCTTGAATCATTGTATATATCAGTTTTGCCAGTGCAGTTTTCCCTATGCCTCCTAAACCAACAATAGGAAGCACAGAAAACTCATATGCGTCTGCAGCTGCCAGTATGATTTCCGTAATCTTGGTTCTCGCTTCCTCTCTTCCAATGATGTCCGGTTCATTGATGAAAGGAATGTGAATCCCTTGTACCACTCGTGAAAATTTGACCATTTGTGACGTCCTCGGTTAATGCGAATTCCCACTTCGTCGAGCTTTTCACGAACTTCTTCTATGCCATGGCTCAACTCGAACGGATAAACAAACAATCGACTGATCCAACCAAAGAAACCTTTACGGACCTTTTACTCCAAATCATTGGTGGCCGCACCATCCAAACTATTCGCACACGAACACGTCACCGTGTACCCCCGACGCCGAGCGCGGTGCGCAGGACACGAAGCCGGGGAGACTCGCCGGGAGCGCGATACGCAAGACACGCCTGCGAGTGCTTTTGGAAACCCGAAACCCCACACCCCCGGGAGAGACCCCGTCATACATCTCGGGATTGAATCTTCTGGCCGGTTGTTTGAAAGGTCTGAAACCGGCCTTGATAGGCAATCGATGCTCTACTAGCTCTCGGCTCAACCTGGGCATCTCGTGGTATTACCATGCAAAGCAGTAGACATATTCTTTCAGCAAGCCGACTAGCTTAAGTTTGCAGTTAACTTTTAAATTCTTGTTCACAAATGTCAGCCTAGAACTCGAACCGTCCCCTATGTCTACTTCCTCTAATGGATCGGCCGACGTGAAACCTTGTCCCAACTTATCCATATCGTCTAACTCTTCTATGGACTCGTGCATATCGTTCTTATTGGACCGATACTCCGTGAGTCGCTTTTGTAACCAATCCGAGTTGGGATCCATCTGATTATTTTACACCTTGGAGCCGATTGCCATCAACCGGCTTTGAAGGTGCGGGTACTCGGCTGTTTCCTGTAGCACTAGGGAAGCCGGCTCCCGATGAGTTGCCGGGTTGTTGCTGACTTGCCAGTGCATCGGCCAAGGCAATGATAGCCGAGTTGCCCTGAAATCGGTCGCTGCCGACTGGCTTTAAAGATACGGGTACGAACCCGCTCCTTGTGGCACTAAGGAAGTCGAACTCGGAAAGGTCACGCCCTGTCAGACACGTCGCGTTGGGGTGCTGCCAATCCACCAATGCATCGGCTAAGGCGACACAAGCCGAGTTGTCTGCATGAATGACTTCGACTTCTTCATCAATCCATTGTATCAGGCATTGGTGCATCGTGGATGGCACGCATTGGTTGGCGTGAACCCAATCACGGCCCAGTATGACATTGTAATTTCCTTGCACCTCAGCGACAAAGAACGCAGTGGCCAAAGTCTTGCTTCCGATGGTGAGCTCTACGTACATCACGCCTTTGGCCTCTGTCTTCTCTTTGCCTTCAAACCCGTTGAGCACCATATTGGTCTTCACCAACTCACCATCATGTAGACCTAACTTCTTGAAGACCGAGTATGGCATAAGATTTACTACGGCACCGCCATCTACGAGCATCCTAGCCACTGGCGATCCGTTGATATGACCCTTGACATATAACGGTTTTAAGTGCTTCACCGGTTCTGTCGATTTCTCGAAGACGGCATTCTTGGGGCCGAAGTCGAACTGGGCTACTTTCCCGTTTTCATCTACAGCACAGAACTCGGCAGGTAAGTAACATACCATATTTATGTCCATACCTCCATGAATTGGCGTAGACTCGTAGTCCACCATTTCTTCTTCACCGTCTTCCGTGGTGGCTATCGACTTCGGGGATCTTCCGAGTAGAGGAGATGTGTTTTCGGGGGTTGTTGTGTCCTCTACTCGCTTAGGCTTCCACACTTGCTTCACGGGTACCATGGGCCAAACTTCATTAAAAGATTTGTCCCTCAGCCTCTCGGCTTCTCGCTCAGCCTTCTCCTGATTTCTCATACGCTGCAGCCTCCTTTTCTTGGTTTTAGTCAACCCGGGAGGGCACCATGTAGGCTGAGTGTACTTGGGATCTCCAGGCCTGCTCTTGCTCGTACCAGCTTCATGATCATTGGCCATGGACCCTGCTGAATAGTGATTATATTATCATTAGAATTGACCAGATTGCCGATAGTAATCGGTCCTTTGCCGAGTTCATTGATCTCCATCCTTTGCCTGCCGTCCGTTGGAGCATCAGTACTTGGCGATTTAGCATGCCACACCTTTCTGGCCGGTTGGCCCGAAGAAGTCAGTGATGACCGACTAGTATCGCCACCTAGTCAGCCCCGAGTAAGACGGTTGAACTTTTGTGTCGGCCGACTAGTATCACCATCTAGTCGGCCCCGAGTAGGATGAGTGAGCCTCTCACGGATGGGTCTTCTCAATGCCGTCCATCCTGGATGAAAGGCGTAAGGAACCATTGGGTGCTGCCCCCACCTTCCGTTGAAGTCGTTCATGTAAGGCATGCATGGAGGTGGTGCCATCTATGGAGTTGGCATTCATGACCCATGTGATCCGGCTTGATGCTGAAATCCTGGTCTTAAAGGTGATCTTGGGCGCTTAAGCGTGATGGCCGGCTAGGGATAATACCGGCCGCTTGATTAAAATATTTGGAAAGCAACATATCAAAAGTCGGCTTCACTCGTTTATGTTGCATTTCTACCTCATTTGTCTTCCACTTGCCAACTTCCGGACTCTTGGGTTTGATGAACTTGGTCCGGGTACCCTCTGGCGTCTGTGGTTGCCCCCCGAGTGCGCTGGCATGGGTGCCCTCTTGTACTCGGGATTGCCCCCCGAGGGCATGGTTTCTAATAGTGATTTTCAACGTTTCTTTGCCATCGGGTTGTTTCTCGAGTATGACTTCTCTTCCCGGGACCTTGTCGACTTCCTTCTTCCTGGGTTCACCAATGACCACATTATCTTTGTCAGCTGATTCGGCTATGTCAGGCCGAATTAACACCTTCTTCCCTTCCAAACCCATAACGTTCATTGGGAAGGGCTGCTTGTCAACTTGCATTTCGGCAAAATTCAATCGTCCATCATTAATAGCCGATTGTATCTGTCGCCGAAAAATATTACAGTCATTAATTGCATGAGAGAAAGAATTGTGATATTTGCAATAAGCTCGCCGTTTTAACTCTTCAAACGGCGGTAAAGCATGCGATATTCTGATAACTTTGTCCTATAATAAAGAGTCAAATATCTTATCGCACTTAGCCACATCAAAAGTGAACTTCATCTCCTCCTCTCAGTTCCTGCGAATCGGTTTAAGAGCATCAAAAGTATACAGTTTGGCTTTGGAGGACCAAACGAACTCGGTGGTATATACATTACCCTCATCGCCCGAACTATTACTATCATATTCAATCATGTGCATTTTAGGACGATCGGGTTTGGATCTATGGACCTCTTTGAACTCTATACTCCGCTTTCCTGAGCCAAAGCTTTTTGCAAAACTTGGTTGACACTCAAGAGCTCATAACCTTCTAGTCGCTCTCTAATGTGAGTTCTCAAGCCGGCGAGCACCAGGTCGGCTAAGTCTCTTTCGGTTATCACCAAGCTATAACATCGGTTTTTTACGTCCCTAAACCTTTTGACATAATCGGTGACTGATTCGTCATGTTTTTGTCTAACCGATGTAAGATGTGACAACTTGAGCTCATTGTCACCGCTATAAAAATGATCATGGAATTTCTGTTCCAATTGTGATCATAAAAGTATAGAGCCAGGAGGTAAAGCAGAAAACCGGTGCCAGTCAAACATAAAGGAAATAAACGTACCTTCAGCTCATTTATGGAACTCACTTCGCCTAACTGTGCTAGGTATTGACTGACGTGCTCCCATGTAGTCTTCGTGCCTTCTCCACTAAACTTAGCAAAGTTGGGAACCTTATAACTCGGAGGGTACAGGATTGCGTCAAAGTAGTCGGGATACGGTTTTTGGTATAGCCGACTTCTAAACTTCGGCTCGAGTCCAAAGGATTCTGAAAACATCTTCTTTACGTCCTCCTTGAGCTTAGCTAAGATTTCATCCGAGGTGGATGAAAGTGGCGTGGGATTGATGTGATGGCTGGCCATGGGTGTGACTTGTGGTTTATTCGCCGAGTCGTGACTCGGTATTGGCCTAATCATGCTTGTGCTTATGGGTGGTGCAATCAGGCTCTGGTTCGGCTCTACCGCCGAACCGGGTATGTTCATAATCGGATTAGGGCTTGCGGGTAGGGCTACAAGTTGGTTGGTTTGGCTAGGACATAAATTCAATGGCACGGGAGGCGCCGATGAATCTACTACCGAAGTCGGATTGGGGTTTACCATACTTGCAGCCGCACTAGCGTTACCACTAGATGATGGACACGTGTTCCCCTTAGTGTTTGTGTTTTCCATGAACGAGTTGTAAACAAGGATATTGCTCTCTGAAATATAACTCTGTATTTCGGCTATCTGTTCTGGAGAAAACGTGCTACTTACCGGGGTCTGAGCCTTCTTGTCGTGTAGAGGAGGGAGCTTGATTTCTCCAACCGGAGTAACATTTCCTTGACGATCCTTCTTGAAGTTTGCAAGGAACACCTGCAGATCTTCCTCCTCTCGTTTCTTCTTGTATGCTTCGAAAGCTTGGCGATGTTCCTCCGATAGCTCATCGTAGCCTGGCTTGATGATGTTATCGGTGTTAATCTCACCGAGTTGTGGAATCTGGTTGTTAGACATGATGATTTCTTCCCCAGCGGAGTCACCAAAAAGTGTGTTCGCACATGAACACGTCACCGTGTACCCCCAACGCCGAGCGCGGTGCGCAGGACACGGGGCCGGGGGAGACTCGCCGGGAGCGCGATACGCAAGACACGCCGGCGAGTGCTTTTGGGAACCCGAAACCCCACACCCCCGGGAGGGACCCCGTCAGGGAGTGCGGTGGCTATGAGCTGCTCTGAGTCGGCCTGACCGCCCTCAGAGCTTCGAGGTTCGCTGCCGTTGAACACGAAGAACAGCGAATAACGAAAAGCATAAAACAAGGATGAGAAGAAAATAGTAGATGAAAAGATAGTAGATTGATTGTTTCGATTGTGTGTTGTCTTCAATCGGCCATATACCCTTCATATTTATAGGGTACGCTCGGTCTTAGGGCTGGAATACAACTCTGTATCATATATGATATAGCTTTCCATATAAACAAAAATTGCTTCCCTAATCTGATAATCTTGCTTGCCGCAATCAAGAATCCATCTCGCACAAGAGATATCTTCCCTAATCTGATCAACTTAACCGCCGTGATCTGGACTCCGCCCTGTATACGAGATATCGTTCCATACGATCCGGGAGTCTTTCCAAATATCGTACTTTCCTTTAAACATCATGATCAGCTGCTGTTCCTCGTGCCCCAAGTTAAGGTTCCTGGTACCAGAAAAGAATTCACAACAAACAACTCGGTGCCTTGACCCACCTGTGGGATAACTCGGGAATATCACAACTCGGATGAGCCGGCACCGCTGGAACTCGGACATGCTACTTAGAACCCGTCTTGGATCTACTCGGGACCACGAATACTCAGGGACGCGAGTACTCAGGAACATGAGTGCTCGAGAACGTAAGTACTCAAGGGCACGAGTACTCGGAAGCGCAAGTACTCGGGAGCACGAGTACTCGGAAGTGCTGCAGAATCACTCGGGCACACTGCTCGGGATCGTGGGAACTCGGGAGTGAGTACCCGGGAATACGAGAACTCGGGACCCAGTACTCGGATACACTCGACACCCGGGGCGCTGCCAAATTACGTCATCAACACAAACATCATGGATGTCATAGATTACGTCCTTCAAATTTTCCACCCACACTTGAAGGGCACAAGAAGTAGACGTACTGCTCGCAGTCTGCATCTTGAAGAACTGCGCAAATGGAGTTTAGAGATCTTCCCAACTACCCAATTCTTTCTTCACATTTCAAATTGATTTAACCTCAGTGGTAGCACAAAAGGCTGCCTTTCTGAGAAACTGAGATTGCAAAGCTTGACAGATGGACCTCACCCATTGTGCTCAAACCTCAACTGCAGAATGACAAAACGAGTCAAAGAAGAATCTCAATGGTATCATTGTCCGTAAGGTTCCAAATTACACTACTGCAGATGCCAAAAGGATTATGCATCTTGGGGAAAACCACACTCATATACTAAAGTAATTAGCCACGGCATACAGGTGAAATGATGCAAATATGAAGAGAACTATTAGTCCTATCTGACACATATAGATACTGCATATGACCCCCTTCTTTTCAGTTTAAACTTATGCAGAAGGCAGCTTAAGCTTAACTGTCCAAAGAAGCTCCGGTGGGAGGAAGCCCTGCAAAATATTGAATCCCTTCTTTTCAGCTTATGAGATGTTAGCTTATTTGCTGTGATGAATGGTGGAATATCTGTAATACCCCTTGAATCGTTGGTGCTCTGTTTAATTGTTAATATTGATCTTCTCAACTATTTTAGTATGCAATTGATGAATAAAATAAAGTTGAAACACCTACTAGTGTTAAATTATAAAAGTTTAGAAGGACATGTCAAATAAAAGCAAGATATAAATGTTTTCTTGCCAACAAAAGGAGTTACAAGGTATCAAGAGCATCATATCATGTAGCCATACATTCTCGTGCCGCCAAACTTGCAGTAATATCATCACGTATTGTACCCATGGTACCATCATCGACAAGTGTAGTATTGTCCACACCTATTGGAGCTGACACATCCTCGAGAACATATTCTCCTCTCTCAAATCTATCAAAATGTGCATCACGTAGAGCACTATCACAAATGTAATTATACAAACACATGCATGCAGAAACAATCATCTTTTGCTTCTCAATTGGGTAGCTTGGTATGCCATGGAGAATCCGAATTTCATCTTGAGAACACTAAAAGACCTTTCTATGACGTTTCGTAGAGATAAATGGCAATGGTTGAAAATCTCATTTGTCCCAACTAGAGCTATTTGTGTAAATTCAGGTACATGGTACCGCTGTCCTTTGAATGGGGCTAGATAGCTAGTTCGATTTGGATACCCAAAGTCAACAAGATAGTATTTTCTTATAGTTAGAGCAAAAAATAACATCACACATTATATGACCGACACTAATAATAAAATAAAAATATAAGAGGAATATATATACAAATAAGTTACCTTGGGGGGATGTGGATAATCATCATATTTTATCAAAGCATCTAACCACACACGTGTATCATGAACAAATCCAGGCCATCCAATGACGACAAATGTAAACCTCATGTCGAAATCACATATAGCCATCACATTTTGACTTGTATAACCATGTCTCTTTATGTGCATCACTTTTAGATGATTCGGCACTATGACAGGAATGTGTGTCCTATCTATTACCCCAATTGCATTCTTGAAATGAGGCCAAAATCTTGGTTTTCTAAGTATAGGATGAACTGAAGTGAAAGTAGGATCTATTGGTTTGACATAATCATTTGCCATGCGGTCCAAACACTCCAAAACCTCAGTGAATTTCTTACTAATGGTAGATGCACAATGTTCAAATCGGTCTGCACCATTACTGTTAGATTGAGGTGATCCACATGTCCATAAAAATAGGGTTAATACTTCTTTAGAACAAATGTTATGAGTTGACCTTAGCTGGTAATTGTTGACCAATGTGTCATGTAACATGAAAAAGACTGACATCCTCATTGTGAACATGTCGTAGAACTTTTTTGGTCCTTCAACTTCCTCTCAACCACTAAATCCCTGTCATGAAAGGTATCTTCCTTGGCGCGCAGGGAGCCTTATGACCAACTTCATTTACGATACAAGCAAGAAGAGGCAATAATATATCTGACTCTTCGTTTGAATTCTGAGGTAGTACATCATCATCACTTGATTCACTGGAACTTGGACAAAACATCTGCCATTATACACACAAATGTTCAGCACATGAGGTAAAAATCAGCACATGAGAAAAAAATTCAGCACTTGAGGAAGCAACATAGGTTCAGAACATCACATTCTCATATAGGTTCAAATAAATCAACAACATAGGGTAATGACATTAATCTCAAATTGGTTCAACACAAGTCATTATTAAAAAGGTTCACGACATTACAATGCAAATAATAGTCTTCATAGCAAACAACCAATAAGAAGGTACTGAAGTGATATCTATTGGTTCTTTTTCTCCTCACATGTCCTCTTGAGCCATCCAAATCTAACACGAGGTGTATCCAATGTGGTAAACACATCACGACATTCTTTCTTCATAAATAGTTGTGTAGCATAAAAATGATCATTGCTCCCTAGCTCAGCTCCATCCTTAACCACCAAGCTTAACATCTCTCTAATCTCCTATCTCACAGGATCCATAGTGACTTGAGATGTTCCAGAATTTTTTCTCTTTATTTGGTCTAGAATACGGTCAAGCCTACTAGTACTGTCACTAGTCATCTTTGTTGGCGTAGGACTAGGTGAATAAGGCATGGCTTTCTTTTTTCCACCCTTCTTTCGCACAGGAGTATCATCAAAAGCCCCTAACCCGTCACCATCTGAGCCAGAATTATCTTCCTCAAGGTTCACATGAGAGGCTCCAACTTGAAATGTTTCACCTGGGACTCTTGCATGTTCATTTGTAACACTGTGAGCATCAAAAATTATTATCATTTTGTCCTCGTTATCAAGTGGAGCAACACGAAACTTAGCCACTTCGGGACATTTCTGTAAAAAATTATGATAAAACCACATGAGGCTTGACAAACATTACGATAATCAAGGAGCTTAGGGAAATAATACGAAATGAGCATATATGTATCTCTAAAGCCCACCAATCATTGCTAGCCGCAATGGTGTTACTGACAGGATCTCTTCCGAGACCGGATGCATGTTGATTTAGTGACTTCCAAATATTGTATTCCTTTTTAAGCGTCTCCCACCTATTTTTGAATTGTTTGCGCTCATAATTTCTCTTCGCGCTCATTGAACTTGGTTATCAGATTGTTGTATCCAACGTTCTTCAAACATTGGTTTGGTCGATTATTGGCTCGCACTTCCTCCAGACAAATGTCAAGAAAAACCTGATGAGCAACGACATCCCAAGTTGCTTTCCCAAATTTTCCTTTATCCATCTATGAACATGGCATACATATAATAACAAACAATCATGAGTACTAATCATTACATACAATCTCAATTATTCATTACTACAATTGTAATTTAGTACACACAATCCAAATTAGGGGAGAGCGTGAGGACCTAGGTTTCAATTGGTCAGAGTTTTCACATGGCATGCCAAGGTGTTTATTTTTATGCCGAAACAGCTAGATTGGATGGAACAATTAACTTCTCAACATGACAACATTATTCTAAAAATTCTACCGATATCATACACATATAATTGCATATCCCATTGCGCATACACATTATGGTAATAATTATACAACATTGCATACAACATTATTCTTATTTTATAAAACATTGCATACAAGATTATTCTAAAAGCACAAGCTTTGAGCATCAACTATTGGCATCTCATCGTTTCTGCAATGCATCTCTTGCTGGTGTGCATCAACAAATCTAGAAAAAATTCTAATAATCACAGCATGCAATTGGTATGCATACATTACAGAAATTTTAAAAAAAATTACATCAACCATAGAAGACCGGTGGATGAATGTGCCGGTGGAAGGGAGGACGGTGGCAGGCCGGAAGGTGGAGCACAGGGCTCCGGCTGGATGACCGGTGGAGGCTGGCGATGATGACGGAGGCTGACGGCGATGACGGAGCTCCGGATTTGGGCTAGCGCTGGCGTACAGGGAGATGCAAGAGGGAGATGTGGGAGGGAGGAGGAGGCTGGGGGTGCTAACTGCGGTGGCGGTCTATTGCGGCGATGGCTGGAGGTTGCACCGGCGCGGGAGGTTGCAGCAGGGGCGGCTTGCGGCCAGGACAGCTTGCGGCAGGGATGGGGGGCGGTGGAAGAGGATGGTGGGGCCGAGAGCGAGGGCAGGGAAAGAGAACGGCGGTGGAGGCTGAGCGCTGTCAGTTGGCTGCGGGCGGGGGCTTCTCGGGGAGGAGATGTGTGGGACGGGGGGCTTGAGGGGTGAGGTGTGAGGGCTGAGGGGTGAGGAGTGAGGGGATAGGGCCGGGTGGCAGAGTCCGGTAATTTCCTCACAAAGTTGAAGGTAGTTTCAAATTCTCCAACGCCATAAGCTCGGAAAGCCCTCATTTCGCACCTTCCTCCCACCAATGCAATTTTTGAGAGGCTTATTTCAACTGGTTTCCCTTCTTTTTGGCTTATAGCTTCCTGGAGCCATAAGCTGGCTTAGAAGCCAAAAAGAAAGGGCCCTATATACACTGTTGGGAATGCCCTTAGTTGTGAACTATGACAAGTCTAAAGATACAAGTAGATGCACTATTTATTGTAGATTTGTAGTGCATTGAATGTGTGCCCAACCATTATTTTTGGACTCAAAAAGATCTAATAGGTTGAGGATAGTTCCAACTTATGCGTGCTCTTAGCGCGTGCCAATCACCTACTACTTCTCAACAACGGAGCTGGAGCTAGGCGCGTCGAGTGAGAGCTGGAGGCAGAGGGACATGAAGCCGGAGAAAGAGTCGACGGTGACGCTAGACGACGGAGCTGGTCTCCATTGTCGAATGCAGGTGCAAGAATGTTGCCGTTGTCAAGCATCATCATTCCATTATCCTTATTAAGACAAGGCATCCTCGTTTGTCGGCGACGGAAAGCACGGCAGCCAGTAGTGGCAAGAGGCATGTAGGCAGAGCCGGAGGCAAAGTAGAGGACTAACGGGAGGGAGGGTATCAAAGGAGAGGGGCAACGAGAAGAGGAACCATAGAGGAGGAGCCGTCACTATGGTAAGAAAGTGCGTGGGGACAGAGAGGGAGGGGCTTTGCGCGTTCGCTAATTAAAATAACTCATAGGTGGATATACATAAAAAATGGCAAGATGGCTCCCAAGCTCAGGTGCTCCCGCCTTGAAACATCAAAAAAAGAAAATATGTAAGTTCAAACAATCCAAAAAAATCACAATAGTCGAGTACTTTGTGCATTTGTAAATTTTTGTGGCCCGTGCAACAAAAAATCTGGGTGCAAAGAGTTGCTATTTTTGCCCTTCATCATCTTTGTTGCACCTTCAATTCTTTTTACACATCACATAAAATGCAACTGAATTTACGAAATTTTGTCCTCGAGCATTTACACGTGTGCTTTCTTTTTGAACTCTTTTAAGATGCCAATCATTATTTTTAAAAAGGGAGAGCACGTGAGCTCACCTTTGGATCATCAGATACGCACCTTTGTATTTTGTGCGTGATGCAGCACACTTAGGTTAATATCTTTACTCGTATAAAGATGTCAATCTATTGGTACAGAAAGAGTTATATAAAACTGCTAATTAGAGATGATTTACTAAAAAATTATATAATATATTTTATCGTACACGGTTTTTATTAAAATTGATATTATAGTCAGTTTCTTTTAAAAAAACCACTTGTGATGAGTAGTTCATCGTAAACTGTTTAGAGAAAAATCAAACTCTATGATGACACTATGGTGTCATCTGAAACGGTTTTTAAAAACCGCCTGTGACCCAGTACAAGCCAACCAGCCCAATCATCACCATTTCCCTTAAAACCCTAATTTCTCACCTGTCTCCCTCTCACTCACCGTCCCCTCACTCTATCAACTCTCTAAGTTCTAACAGATGCCTGACCTAATCATTGATTGCTTCTTCTTCCACTCTTCTTCTTCTTCATTTGTCGCATGTGTTGATAGTAGCAGCAGCAGCCCACGCCCACCATCCGTAGCAGCCGGGCAAGTAGACCTACAAGGTGGTGGTGGGGGAGAAGACAGAGTCGGAGGCGAATTAGGAGCTCAAGGGCATACTCAACTGTGCAAGCACGGCATTAACCGCTCTCCCGCCCAGTACGTCTTCCCTCTCCACGACCGTCCCGCACCCCCCCTCCCTTGTGCCATCTAGGCCATGACGGCACCACCGGATCCAGGCACCGGTAGTGTGGCGGTGGCTCTAGTCCAATTCTTATTTTTTGATTTCATAATTATCATCACAAACGGTTCTGAAGCCACTGCCTATGATAAGAAATGGTCATCACAGACTCTTATCTGCATACGGTTAAGAAAATGATTGTGATGAGGTTTTTGAACCGTCGAGGATAAGGGGTTCAGTAGTAGTGATTAGTAGCGGTGATACATTCACCTATGGTCCACATTTGTTCGATATGACACAAATGGCTGGGATTAAAACGAATTTTGATGGTTTCGTCCAGCACAGACGGTGGTATAATCTTCTTCGATACATAGTGTACTTCCTCTATATCACAAAACGTGACTTTTTAGACATAGATCTAGTCAAAACTTTGACTACAGATATCATTTTAAATATTTAGATTGGGTACTTGAAAATTCTATGTTTAGATTTGTCCTTGAAAATTACTTTTATGATATTATAAATTTGTTAGATTTCATACATATATTATAATAGAAATTAGTGGTCAAAGTTATATTTTTGAAGACTATATCAATGTCCAAATCTTTACTTTTTTGTGATATTAATGGAGTCATTTTTAATCCATTGCTAC
Source organism: Stipa capillata (assembly GCA_019208055.1). NCBI lineage: Eukaryota > Viridiplantae > Streptophyta > Magnoliopsida > Poales > Poaceae > Stipa > Stipa capillata. Next base: position 876 of record JAGXJF010004761.1, on the reverse strand, counting down.
GCATGGACATTGTGTTAGTGTGCAGATAATCTATACCCACGTGGACTTTCGCTATGAACTAAACCATGGAGATTGCAGTATATGTTTCATTACATTATGCTCATAGACTTTCCCTTGTGAACTCATTGACTGAGGTTGTTGTTAGGGACTAGCGTACTTGTACCCATTGACGTATCTAGGATTTTTTCAATGAGTTTGTTTGTTTACGTGTAAATTTTTTCTAACATGACAAGTTCAACATACACTTAAAATGATTTATTGATCCTATGAACTTTTAAGATCGTGAGTAATTCTGGGTCTACCTGGACTATCATCCATGACCGCCCATGGTCATACCCATGGGATTGGTCACGGCAAACATGAGAGATTGGGGACCGAGGGAGAGGGTGAATGGGTGATTTCATTTATCCGCATCTTTAGTAGACTTCCCGAATCGTTTTTTTATATCTCTATATAGGAACCCTCTCTAAAAGATTTCCTCTTCATTTTTCTTCACGTTGTAGAGGACTCTCTATATACACTCTTCTATATTTTATTGATATCCTACAATACACTATACTTTTAATAGCAATAATTTCAGCTGCTATATATTTTCAATGGACATATTTTATAAAAGTTATACTTGTAATGACTTTATTTGTAACGGTTCTATTTGTAACAGCTATTTTTTCAATATCTATATTTGTAATGGCTATATTTTAACGGCTATATTCTTAACGGTTATATTTGTAACAATTATATTTTTCTGGTTGTATATGTGACGATGACTGACAACTATTGTATGCGATGACCGCATCCGTATAAAATACACCACGACTATGGAGTATCCTACCTACTTGAGAGGAGTATACCCTAGAGAAGGACTCTACGTCGATA